>PVJA010034544.1:0-22473 GCA_004027025.1 Myocastor coypus | reverse complement strand
GATTGTGAGGACAATATGCAATATGTCAACTTTCAAAGAAAAAAAGGGGGAAAAGAAAAAAAAAAGTAATGTGGATTTAGAAAGGTTAATGTTTAGTTGTTTGATCAATCTTATATACCTATATGTATTAATCTAAACTGATCTGATGATGAAAATATGTAATATAACCATTGTTAAATTTAAACAATAAAAGAATTGGGAAAAAGAATATATTTACTTTTAAATATTTATTTCTTTTTTTAAAAAAAAAGTGTGCTAAGTGAAAAAAAAAATTGTTATAACTTTTTAAAACCAATTTTGCATGCATATCTCTGGTGATCTAAGCAACTAATGTGAATACAACATTATGCAATATAATAACCATTGTTAAATTACTATTATTTGTTAAGTGAAATTCTATATCATATATATGTAAATGATATATATATATATCATCTATTATATATATATATATATATATATATATATATATATATATATAATTTTTTGGCATTTTTTAGGGAAGTGCCTACAGGGGTGTTCAGGGTCTCACTACTAAATGGGACTCATAGTGATCTGTCTGTTTACAGCCTCTCAAGAGCTGAGATTACAGGTGTGCACCACCTGTAATATTATGTCAGGCTCCGCCTGCACTGGGGGAGGGGCTGCACAGCATGTAGTGCCAGGGATTGAACTGTGGTCCTTGAGGTTGCATAAGCTTGTGTAAGCAAGTGCTTTAGACTGCTGAGCCATCTTGCTGGCCCCTCTATATCATTTTTTTTTACTATTTTATTCTTTCTTAGGAATGAAAAATAAAGATAGAAGATGAAAGCAGAAATTTTTCATCCTCTGTATACCACATACTTGGTTAGCCACTTTAAAGGTATTATCTAAATAAATAAATCTTTTCTTTTGAAATACTTTTAAAATTACATTAAATAATGTCTTCATTGTAAAACTTTTAAACATTATGGAGGATAAATAAATTAAGAAGTGAAGGTGCTTATTAACCCTCAAGCCCTAATTCCATTTACTTCCTGGAGGTACACTTTGATATATACTTATCCAGATTTTTTCGTCATGCTTTTCCATAAACAGACATATTTTTCTATGCATAAATAAGCTAGCCGTATTCCATTTTTCTACGATCAACATTTTTTGTAATTTAAGAATCTCTGCAAAAGGATGTGTCTTACATTAAAATGGATTTTTCTGTGGCCAATTTCTTCCCTTCTTATTGGTGCAAAATAATATTACATTTTGCAATGAGTGGCATTTTAGACTAACAAACTACAGTAGATACAGAGAACACACAGTTATAGAGATGCCTGGCTATGTGGAGAGCTGCGGACAGCCCAATTCACTCATTCATTTCAATACCTATATGATTTCTCACTATGGACCACACATTCCTTTACTTAGTCACCTCCCTTGTACATAGATTCTCAGATTATTTCTAGATAAATATATAATGAGGGTGAAGGAGAAATTCCTGTCTCTTAGCTCCCAGAGTTACTTTTCATGGACAAAAGTTGGTTATTCAGAGATTAACTAGGTAAGTGTTTGAACCTGGCTTCCAAGGCTGCCACGTTGGCCTACTCAAGAAAGTTCAATTTGTGCTCTAGGTCAGGAGTCAGCAAATGTTCTTTTTTCTGTAAAAAGCTAAGCAGTCACAATTTTCAGTTCTGTGGACAACCCTGTGTCCTTTGTGACTCCCACCTTCACTAAGGCAGCAGTGTATTGGTCAGCTTTCTTGTCAGAGACATAATGCCTGATACAACTCTTAAAGGAGATGAGTGTTTATTTTGACTCAAAGTGCAGACTATAGTTGGCTGACTCCCCAGCAGAAATGGTACGGTGGAAGGAGGTGTCTGAGATATATAGTATGACAGCTGGGAAGCAAAGAGAGAAAGGAGGAGCTGAGGAGGGAGATACATCCTCCAAAGTCATGCCCCCAGTGACAAATCTCTTCCAGCCTGGTCCACCTCTTAAGAGCATATTCAGCTATGAACACATCAATGGATCAATGGAGCAATGAGTATGGTGGCACCACATTCCATTCATATTCTAAAAACCTACCTGTAAACATCTGAGAATTTGAGGAAACATTCTAACTCTAAGGCATAAGAACCAGAAAAACAGCCAGAGGCAAATGTATAGTGAATGAACACATTACAATGAAACCCAACTACAGAAACAGTTCAGAGGCTGAATCTGGCTCATGGACTATAGTTGGCTAACCCCTGGTCTTGGTGAATGTTCCTTAATCTTGTGCAGCCCTGGCTTGTGGGTCTCCTTGTTGCAGCTCAGCCTGGCTCTGCATCTCCAAGGACCTTATTGCAATCAGGTTTTTAGCTTTCCAAACTTGCATTTTAATATTTTATCATGAAATATAATACAGAGTCATAGAAATCTTCAATGTGTTAATTAATCAAAATGAGTATGTGTATATGATTCAGTTTCTCCTTCTGAGGTCTATTAGGAAAATAAATCTATATCATAGCATTTGAGACAATTAGTGTGATGTTACATGTAAAGCAACTTAAGTATAGTTAGTACTTCTTATTCTAAAAATATGAACCATCTGTGTTTCAAACAACCTTGGACTAAAAATATATGGGGAAAATTGCATCTTTACACATCACAAAGATGCTTTTCTTATATCATTGTTCCCCAAACAATATAATACAGCAATTACAGTATTTACACAGCATTTGCACTGTTAGGTATCAGAAGTAATCTGGGAACTAGAGTATATGAGAGGCTGTGCAGAAGCTATAGGTAAATACTACACCACTTTATAGAAGTCACTTGAACATGCATGGATTTTCATATCCTCAGGAGTCCTAGAAAAATGTTTCCATACTTACAGAGGAGCAATGCTATTTAATAAGGGCTCTCTCTCTCTCTCTCTCTCTCTCTCTCTCTCTCTGTATGCTTTTTCAGTGGTGGGGATTGAATATAGGGCCTCACACATACCAAACAAAACAGTCCTTCACTGAGCTGCACCCCGGCCCAGTGGTACAGATCTTTATGAGCTTTTGTCCTTTTTACTGATGTGAAATTTCATAGTGACTAATCCACACAGCTGAAGTCATCTTTTGTTAGCAGTGGACTTGGCAGTTGCATTTGGTCTCACAGCATCCAGCAAAACATCATCCACAAGGAGAGGCGATGGCATCTGCCTACCTACTCAGAGCCTCTGGGCTTGTAGATGTTCCTAGCCAGTGGATTTTCCTGTTACTTACTCCTATTCAACTTGATCACAGTTCTATTACCTGAATGGAAATGCAGCCATGGAGGTGTTGATAAAGCTTCCAGAGTAAGCTGAAGATAGTAATTTTCATTAATACTAAGAAAAGAACAAATCAATAAATAAGAGATTATCAGGCGAAGTAAGGTAGCCTCTCTCCCAACTTCCAACAAATTTCAAGTGCAAAATCATGTATTTTCCCTAAGGATCCTCCCTGTTAATCAGACATACAGACTATGAAATGTGCATGGGAGGAGGAGAGATTTGGGTTGGGGTGATGGGGTGCAGTGGGTTTCGATATGCAGAAGAAGGACTGGCAAAATAAGTGCAGCCCTGAGGCTCTCTCCATCTTGCATTTTATTTGAGAAATCACCAAATGGATATTCTTGAGGTCAAGACCATGCTTATATAATACAGTGGTCTGTTAAAATTTAAATGTGAAGCATCCTTCAAAGATATAAGGACTGAGGGCTTGATCCCCAGCGCAGCAATATTCAGAGATGGAGGCTGAAGAGGTAACTGGATCCCAAGAATGTCAGCTCCACCAACTGCCGAGTTTATGCTGAACGGGCTATCAGGAGGCAGGGTCCTATTGGAGGGAGCACGTTATTGGCTTCCCTGCCTTTGAAAGGCCTTTAGTACCCAGCTCTAGGCCTGTCATGAGGCAAGTGGCTTTGCTCCACTGCACTCGTGCGCCACGATGCCCCACCTCACCACAGGCCCAAAGTAACAAAGCCAACAGACCATAAGTGAACTATATTTTTTCTCCTTTAGACTGTTTTTCCTCATATTTAGTCACAGGGAGCCAGGAGAAGTAGAGGTGGTGATGGGGCAATCCCTGTAAGTGTGAGGGCCAGAGCCAGGCCTGATCAGCTAACGGCCACCTTCCCAGGTAGGGAAGAGCAGTTGCTACTGCCCAGTACAGGCATCTGCCCCAGTCGCCCCATCCTGTGAAGTAACCTGTCTCCTGCCTCCCTCTCCCTCTCCCTCTGTGACTCAATTACAACAACCATTCCAGCTAGAGGGGACTGATTGCAGAATGCTCATAAAATGCAGGGCTTTTTATTGAGCTGCAGTCAGGAACTGGTTGGGTCTGGATCCCCAGAGGTCTCTAAGTTCAAAGACTATCTCTGGTAGGAGATCTGGAGATACCTATTGATTAAAATTGACTGAGCCATCAATAAAATAACCTTAATGGATTAAGAAAGTGAGAATGCAGAAGGAAAGAGGCAGAAGCCAAGAGAAGGGAGAGAGGAGAAGGGCAAGGAAAGTGGCAAAGATACAGTAAACAGGTGGAGAATAGATGGCGCTAGGGGGGGATGACAGAGAGGAGGGCAGAGAGAGGAAACGCATGGACCAACAGGTGGGGGACATGAACATGAGTGGTCTGAGAACAGAGAGATTCGCAGAGAGATGGGAAGAGGCAAAGCTGCAGTGCAGAGAGTACAGGCAATGAGACAGGCCAAGAACGTGGCCTCGCAGGACAGGCAGACGTAGAAGCCAACAGACCCCCACACACTGACAGGGGCACAGAGACAAGAGGGAGGAGGGCCCAGGCCTAACGAGAGACCTGGGCTACCAGACAATGTCCAGTTTCAAGAAAACTCCTATTTTCCTCAGTGTGGATCTCTTTCCTTTTACCCAACTACTTCCTTGATTATGCAGTGGAACAGCAGAAGTGCCTTTCTGCCTACAGCATCCCTCAGGACTCCAGGATCTTGCGGCTGGAAGGTGGCACATGACCTCCAACCTCCTGCTCCCGGCCAAGTCTGCAATCCTGGTGGAGACTTGCCTTTCAGCCAGTTGTGAGGAGAGAGAAAGGTGGATTCAGGCTCCCGTGCGGTCTGTGATTATCATCAGAAAACACTCTGCTCACCTGAATAGAATAATTGAGAGGAGCTGCTGACATAAGGCCATGAAAAGCACATGGTCAGCTGGGCATGGTGGCACAGGGCTATAATCCCAGCACTCTGGAGCCTGAGGCAGAAGGATCACAATTCTCAGCCAAGCTTTAGCAACTTATCGAGACCCTGTCTCAAAATTTAAAGAAATGTGGGGGCTGGGGATGTGCATAGCTCAATGGAAAGGCTCAGAGTCCAACCCCCTATACCTCACAGAAAAAAGAAAGGAGGGAGGGAGGGAAGGAGGGAGGGAGGGAAGGAAGAAGGGAGACAGAGACAGGGACAGGGACAGAGACAGATAGAGACACAAAGACAGAGACAGAGACAGAAAAAAAAAAAGAAAAGAAAAAAACATGTTTATTTAGAGCAAGAGTCTAGTGATAGAGGTGAGATGTTAGTTTGACTTTAGTAAATGCTCGTATTTATTCTCCTTCTCTTCCTCCCCACCTTCCTCTTGGTCTTCCTCTCCCTCTCCCACTCCTCTACTTTCCTCCCCTTTCCAGTCCACCCTCACCCACTGCAATTCTGCATTTGATTTCTATTCCAACAAGGCCTTGATTTCCATCCTCAGGTCATGAAATATTCAGTCCTTTTGGATACTGTTTAATTAATCCGGGGTTCGATTCAGGCCACAGTGCCTGCATTCACAGCCTTGTCCTGGATCCAGTTAGACAGCATTGAGCGCCGACTCTGAGCGGGAGCAGGGAGCACCTGCTCTGGAGGACCCAGCTGGTCCCTGCTGACCCCAGCTCCTGTACTCTTTGCTGGCCCTCCAAATGCACCTGTGAGGGGGAACAAGCAGGAGATCTGTCCTTTAAGGGGATCGAGAGGGAACTTTGAAGAATGAGAAGGAAAGACACAAATCAAAAGCAATGGGGAGTTCAGTTGGCTAATACTGAGATATTACTCTGGCTGGCTGGGCATCAGTATAGATGTTTCATCAGTATAGATGTTTCGCTCCTGGTTGTCCTCATCTGATTGTGCCCAGGATCTCCACAAAACATGTCCCCCTTATGGGCTCAATTAGCACTGGACTTATTTGCACTTGTTGACATTTTGCTCTGCTTAAAAAATAAAAACAAGTAGACTTTGCGTGGCTATTACTGTATTGTGGGGGTAGATTTTGTCTCACAGATTGAGTCACCAATAAAACTAAAAGTAGTGATCCACTGAAGCCTTTAACACTACTCCAGGCACAGGTTAAATGCTCAACAAATAATGGACAGCTTTATGAATCATTGTCATAGTCATTATCATCATATTTATGTCAGAAACAGGCCTGGTATTCTTCTGCATCTGGAATGGGTCACACCGCATCTATAGCTATTCTTAACAAAGTTTGCTAGGTAACCGTGGACTGTTTAGATATGGAGTTTAGGATTTTGTATGTTCTTTTGTGTTGCACAGTCACCCTCCCTCTTTCATAGACTCCCATCCAGTTATCTAGCAGATATTTACTCACACTACTAAATGTAGTATAGTGCTGAGTGCTAGGGAATTCCTGGCAGGCAATGCTATAACAGTACTGGCCCCCAAATAAGTTACAATACTCTAAGCCATAGACTTCCTATTCATGCCCAGAGAGAACAACAAATTCTTAGCACTTACTACAGACAGACACCATTCCCAGCTCCCTACACATATTGTCATGCTTAATCCTTACTGTAGTGCTATGTGGGAAGGATTTCTGTGATCCTTATTTTGCATGTTATGTTTGTATAGATGGAGGCTCACTGAAGTGGACTAATCTATGTAGGCTTGCACAGCAATCAATGAACAGGGCTAGGATTTTAACCAGGGAACCTGAACTCTTGTCCCGAGAGCTGACCCCCGAAGTATTCTGCCTGTTTAGGTATGTGTTGCTTCTGTCTGTCAGAATACATCCATTTGTTTCTGAGGATTCTGCAGTGTCCCCAAGCTCCATCGGCACAGAGAACAAAGGAGAGGAGCTGGATGAGGTCACTGCTGTGTCCCAGGTTTCCACACAAGTGATATACGGGTTCAGAAACTGGAGCCTGGGGAGGAGATCAGGGAAAGCATGGTGAGTGGACACAGGGCAGCACTTGGGCAGGAGCAGTGACTTCCACTGTTCTGTGCACAGTAGAGGAATTTTTTAAAAAAATGTGTTCAGTACAGGGTCCCAACTACACTACACAAGCTGGACACGGTAGTGACCACTTCCAGCTCCTCTATGTTCTCTGTCCCGACTGAGCTTGGGGACACTGCAGAATCCCTCTCAGAAACAAATGGATGTATTGCGACAGACAGATTGCTGGAACTCCTAGCAATCCTCTTGTTTCAGCTTCCCTAGCACTGGGATTACAGGTGAGTACCGCCACGCTGGGTCTTGGTGGCCTGCTCAACACACCCAGGGAGTGGGTGGCACAGCATGTGGTACAGGGGACTGAAACCCAGCCCTGTGCTTGCTTAAGCAGATGCTTAGTCTGCTGAGCTCTCTTGCTGATGACCCTGTATACCTGTATTAAAATATCACACTACTCCTAAAATCTGAACAATCTTCATATATCAACTACATCATATATATATATATATATATATATATATATATATATATATATATATATGATGTTTTAGAAATTTAGTACAGTTTTAAAATTCTGAAACTAACTTTACTCCTTAATACCATTGAGTTGCATACTTTGAAGTGGTTAAAGTGTTAAGTTGCAGGGTATGGAACTCTTCGCAGAGGTTTTTCAATCCTCTGATGCAGTCTCCTCTTACATCTTTCCTATCCCTACAGCACGGGGAATTTATTTATTTATTTATTTATTTATTTATTTATTTATTTATTTTTGTAGAACATATTTATTGAGGGAAAGAAAGCTCCTGTTCTAGAGAGGGACAAGAGGGGCATTCCGAGTGGGTGTTCCCCGCAGCACGTGGAATTTAAAAGTCCTCAGCAAAGACTTCTTCAGTGCTTGACTATGAGCAATAGTAGGAATGAAATTTTATTTATTTATTATTTATTTGTTCTGTTTCCTTGTGATTTTTTTGTACTAGATATTAAGCCCAGGGTTTTCTAAGGCACATCCACAGACTTATTTATCTTTTATTTTGAGACAAGGTTTCATTAATCACTTAAGTTATCCAGGCTGGGCTCCAAGTTGTGCTTTTCTTTTCTCAGCCTCTCATCATTCTCATCTGTAGAAAAGACCTAAAGCCACAAGTGATGCTGAGAGTGAGGGCTCATGTGTTTGGGGAGGGCTAGCCCAGACCAGAAAGTTCTCCCTGTAGACCAGGGAGGTAAGGGTGAGGTCCCAGTGAGGCGGTGCTGAGGAGGCCAAGTCTACAACTAGAGGATCAGTGGCAGACTGAGACCCAAGGGATTAAGGGACTGGAAACAGCAGCTTCCAAGTCAGGGATTGAAAGAATCTCAAGGCTTCCCTACTAGAAAAACAGTATTATAAAAAGTAACAATAACAGTAAATGGAGCCCTTAGATGGTGTTTTCCATATGCCAGATACTGTTTCAAGAGATTTACACATATTACATCATTTATTTGCTATTACTCTTCCTGTGACCCCTCTTTTATAAAGAAATGAAAGCACAGAGAAGCTAAGTGATAAGTGACAGAGCTTGGATTTCTTTCTTTCTTTCTTTCTTCTTTCTTTTGTATTTTTAGGGAAGGGTCTACTGGGTGTTCAGGGCTTCACTACTAGATTGAACTCATAGTGATCTGCCTGTTTACAGCCTCCTGAGAGCTGGATTACAGGCACATGCCACCATGCTCAGTCTCAACTGCCATCTCAGCTCACCCCTGGGGCCAGGCCAGCACAGCAGACCTGGGGATCGAACCCCTAGCCCCTTCGTCTGCTTTCAGGTGCTTTAATCTGCTGAGCTATTTGGCCAGCTCTCAGAGCTTGGATTTCAACACAAGTGGTCAGGGGCAATGTCTGAGCTCTTGATTCCCCAAGAGAAGGCATCTGTCTGGAGTCAGGATTGGGTTCTGCTGAGGGCCAGCTGGTGGCCCTGTGAGATGAGGGGCCAACTGAGGGGTGAGGTTTACAGGTACAAAGGAAACCTGTGCCTCAAGAGTCAGGCTCACAGATCAGGGAGCAGTCAGTTACCAACAACGAGGGTCCACGCAGAGCAGTGGGTAGCAGCATCCGCTGAACGGGGAGCCAGGCTGGAATCCTGCTTTCACCCAGCAGGCTTGGTACCTTGGTCAGATGATTTCATCGCTCTCTGTTTCAGTTTCTCCTTCTATAAAGTGAAGACAGACACTATCTCCTACAACTCCTAGCACAAATGAGTTTATTTTTGCAAAACATTGAGAACAGGATATAAATGCTAAATGAGTCTATCAGAGAAAAGAGATACAGCTCTGTTTTGAGAGGTAAATTGGAGAAATAGTATCCAAATTGGGGATTGTACTGTCGGCAGCTCCTTGGCTGGAAAAGGAACTGAGGCTGGTGTCTGACTGAAGCTCACATCTGGGGTCCAAGCTGTTCCTCCGCTGTTGTCTCCCCGCCCCTTTCCCCATCTTTGTGTAAGGGAAGGAGGTGCTGTAGGTCCGTCTGCATCAAGCTGCCTACCTGTTGATATTTAATTAATGTTCTCATTTGATCCTCAGGTTTGCTCAGTGGCTTCCTTCCCTTGATGTTCCCTGGGGCTTGAGCACAGCAAAATTCAGCCCTAATTAATATGGTTGAAACACCAGCAGTCCCCATTAATAAAACATCAGAATAAGACTGGATATTTTTCAAGAGCCTTTTTTTTTTTTTTTTTTTCAAAAACTCTGAGAGAGTGGGCCAAGCACACCCAGGTAGGAAAGAAGAAAGTTACCCCATGTTCTTGTGTTGCCAAGAGTGTGGAAGTTGCATTTCTTATTCTCTCCCCAGAATTTGGGCTACTGGCCAAGCATTTATAGCAGAAAGAACCCTAGAGTCTGAGTCCAGAGACCTACTGTCACCAGCTTCTCTCAGGAGATTTCAGCCATATCCTCTCTTTGGAGCAAGACAAACCCAGGCTTACAGCTTTGCAGTGTAAACAAAATGTAGTACATAGACACAGTGAAGTATTAGTGGGCCATAAAGAAGGATAAATTTGAGTAATGGGTAGCTTGGGGGGCTATAATACTAAATAAAATAAACCGGAAGATTAAATATTATAGTTTGCCTGACATGAGAGATCCATAACATGAGAGAGAGAGAGAGAGAGAGAGAGAGAGAGAGAGAGAGAGAGAGAGAGAGAGGGAGAGAGAGAGAACAAGGGTTAGATGAGAAGGGGATCTGGGAAAGGAGAGAGATGAGGGCGGAAAGTGGAGTAAAAATGATCAATATGCAGTCTGTATATGAATCAATTTCCTAAGATGAAGGTAATTTTTGTGTATCTCAAATGTATACTTAAAAAAAATCAATCAATGAAGAAGAATCTTGCTGAAATTTCCCTGCCCTGTAACAGCTCCTTGACCCTGACCATACACTTCCAGAGCTGTGGTTTTTATTTTTTATTTAAATGGAAATAAGAAGTCCTTTGATTTAGGAGAAAGGATGAGATGACTGGTCAATCATCCAGCCTTATAGGGCCTGACACACACCAACTCTTAGTAACGGTATTTGTGGTTACTATTAATGGAAATGTGTGAAGAAAAAGGAGAAGCAGAAGTAGAAGAGGCACAGAGAAGATAAGTATTTTTTCTCTCTCTTGCGCGTGTGCGTGCACACGCACACACCCACATACCCCCACACAGAGCTACCTTAGCATGAAACCCCTTTCCCAGCACCCTGCCTTCTTTTCCAGACATAGGTACATGATATAAGGTTGAACCTATCAGAGTAGCTCATTCTCCCACCTGCCCTGATTGGTTCAGAAGTGGTTACCTCCCATCTACACTGTCTGGGTTACACTCTGCCATGCCTGGGTTTGGCTCTCCTCCAGCATCTATGTGAAATCAAGTCTCATTGACCTTTCTCATGATTTGGGTGATACTTAGAAATTTGTCAGAGGATTGTGAAAAAGCTCCATAGCAGAAAGCATATGGCTGCTTACCATTTGCTATCTTCTTTGTAACTTACTGTCTTTTCCTTTTCTTGGTCCCTTCCCTCACTTCAAAAATCTTAGAAAACCACACAGGTACTTGCAAGAATAACTAACAGTTCTCAGCAACAAACAGTGTTTCCCTAACAAACACAGCTTTCCCTTTAGTAGAGCAATTCTAGTTGAATCAAATATCTTTTACTTCATGAGTCAAGTGCAAGGCCAGCCCTCCATCGACAACCATTGCCACCATAATGGTTCCTGGGTAGGAGGGTGCAGCATGGATATGCACTGTCAGCTCCCCCCTTTCTCTGTGAGACTCCCATCTAGAGTTCATGTCCCAGAAAGAAAGAGTGAGAGGTTTTCCACCTGACGCTGGAGCCAGAGCATATGATGCCCAGGCAGCTAATTTGACTTAAGAGTTTGCTGGTCTCATTGCCATCAGAACTGCCAAGGTTAATCATTTGGGTGAGAACTAGAAGGAATGACACAGAAATGCCTTAAGTTGGTTGTAGATGACCCCCATTAGTTAACAGAATGATTCAGTTGATTTGCTTCCCCCTTTACTGATGGTAAAGGGCCTGATTCTCCCCCCACCAGCCTTTCCCTTTCTAGGAAAAGTTGGGCAAGGCTTATTGAATTCTAATACATCATCCTGGCAGCAAACATCGATAGAGAGAGACAGAGGTGAGATGGAATACAGAGCTCCCCATGTCCATCCCCTGCAGTCCCCGCCCTCTCTCCTTTTCTCAGTATACCTACCCCCACCAAGGAAGCAGAGTTCATTATGAACAGCGGCCAAGAGTCAATAAATGCATGGCTGAGATTTCAGTCACCTACTATGAGTGTCTTCATGGCTGACAAACTGTGCAGCCTCTGACTGTTAAGGGAGATTTCTGGGGCAGAGACAAATGGTGAGGAGTTTGCTGAAGCTTGATAGCCAGAGTGATCTTTTTATAAAACAAATTTGATCATGCAAAATGTGTCTATGTCCCTTAAAACACTTCAATGTCTCCCCATTGCTTTTAGGATAAAGGGAAACCCTTAATATGATTGCAAGATTCTGTAGGCTCTAGCCCCCTCACCTCTCTGATCTCATACCAAATAAGAACCCTCCCCTTTCTCTACTTTTATTCTTTTGGTTGCTTAGTGGGCCCCCAGAGCTCAGACCAAGTATCAGCTCTTCAGTCTGGAACAAATGCTACTGGCCTCTAATCTGACAACCCTTCATACTTATTCTTTATTACATTTGTCTTTGCCTGCAATTTTACATTTGTAGACAGACAAAGATAGATAGGTAGATAGATGATAGATACATAGATGGCAGATGAGAGAGAGAAGGGAGGAAAGGATGACTGATGGCCTGACTACCCACCATTATATAACATTACAGTTTGCTAAGTATTTCTAGTTCTTAGCACAATATCTGGCAAAAAAAAAATATCAGTAGATATTTGCTGAATAAATGAGTAAATAAATGATCTATGAGGTAGGGCTTAAACCAGGTGTAATGTCTCTAACCTCAGCATTCTGAGGCAGGAAGATGGCAAACTGAAGCCCAGTCTCGGCAACTTCGCAAGACCTGTCTCAAAATAAAAAGTTTAAAAAGCTAAAGGATGTAGCTCAGTGCAAAGGCCCTAAGTTCAGTCCCCAGTACTGCAATCAATCAATCAATCAGTCAGTCAGTCAGCCAATCAATCAATCACATTTAAAAAACATAGTAGGGAGTATTCTAAGAGCTCGGAGCAGTTCAGTAGGGCTAAAGCACAGAATATGTAGAGCAAGAGACAAAAGGACTTAATGGGACACAAATCTTGCTGTAGGTTCTGAGACATGGAGTATTTCATGATGAATAAAACAGACAACATGTTCTATCTTTATGGAGCTTACATTCAAAGCTACTCCTCTCTGACGTATCAGGGTACCCATAGTGAAATATTCTTCCTGGTATTTCTCCATTTATAGTGCTATTTTTGTAGGTTGTAGCAAAAATTTAATCACAAGCACATCACCACGTATAACAAGCTTTCAGTGCACACCTGAATGAGGTCACAACCATGAGGGGGCCAAAGTAAACACTTCACACATCTCCCATATATATGTGCTCCACATTATTCTATGTGTGTGTGTGTGTGTGTGTGTGTGTGTGTGTGTGTGTGTGTGGTACGAGGGATTGAATTATGACCTTGCACTTCCCAGGCAAGTTCTTATTCTACTGAGCTATCTCCCTGGGCCCCTGCATTATTCTCATAAGACACTTCTTATGGGTTCCTCTGAATTCAGTAGAGAAAAAAGAGAAAAAGAACAACTAGTATGAAGACAACAATGTGCACTGTATTGATTATTGTGGCTGCTCTACTAACATGTTGTGAAGCTGTCTTATTGTTATTTCTTATTAAAAGTAAGAAAAAAAGAAAAAAGGGAAAAGGATTGAAGTGCGTGCTATTCAGTTGAGAAGCCATCAATTTCCCCCACTAAACACTATCTTTGCCTCAAATTCTTCACCTCTCCCAATTACTATATTCCTTTTCTTTCTCTCTTTATTGCCTTTCAAAATTCTCTCCTAAGAAATTCACCTTTCATCTTCAACTTAAAAATTTGCCGACCAGTGACCACCCATCACTTCTCAGGCATGCCCCATGGGAGGTTTGGTTTGTACTACCACAAAAACACTGAACAAATTTAGTGTGGGTCTTATGAAGGCTTTCAATTGACCAGTGCATCACAACCCAAGAAGATAATGGTTGTTTGGGGCCTTGTTCCTAATGAAAAGGATTTTGGCATTTGTGCAGACAGGTGGAACTCTCCACTACACCTGAGATTTTGACTCATCTCCCAGGAAAAACTCAAATGCCACTGTGGGTGTCCTAGCATTAAATAAAGTTTTGGCATGGGCCGAGCTGCAGAGAAGATGGTGGAGTGAATCATGGAGGGGATCAGCTGCAGCCTTAAAGAATACTTAGGAAGGTCTGAGCATCTCAGACCCTCTTGGATCCAGGTGACTTCAGGTGGGAAGCAAAGTCAGGTCACCCCGGAAAGAGGGTAACTCTAAGCCAAACTAGATGTTTGCTTTGAACTGAAGAGGAATGGGACACCTTGGGGAAAGCCGAAAGTGTAATTGCTATCAGGATCTTTTCTATCTGATCTCTCAGGACTGATGCCAGGCTCACATTAAGAAGTGATGTTTTGAAGCAAGGAAGTTCTCTTCCTTCCTCTTGAACCAACCTCTTGTGTTGCTGTTCCCAGCCTATGAAGGGAAGTAGTCCTTTCTTCCACTTCCAGGCATCTGAACATTACCTCTTTGGGCTGTACAGAGAAGTTGTCCTCTGGAGCAAGCTTAGAAAAGAAGCCATCATGTGCAGACCATAAGGCAGCTAACCAAAAGTTAAGGAATTTGCCAGATACCTGCTGTGTTGATTTGCAAGGGTAACCATAGCAGAGTACCACAGTTTGGGTGGTCAAGACAGAAGAAATGTGTATTCTTACAATTATGGCGGCTAGAAATCCAGGATCAAGGTATCAGCGAGTTGCATTCTCCTTGGGCCTCTCCTCTCATCCTGTAGATAGTCTCCTCCTAGCTGTGTCTTCACACTGTCCTCTCTCTCTCTCCTCATAAGCTCACCAGTCACATATTGGTTTAAAATCCACCCAAATGAGTTCATATTATCTTAATTACAGCTTTAAATGCTTAAGCCTTCAAAACTACACTGAAGTTAGTTCTGAGCAGTGAAACTTCAATACAGAAATGTGAACACATACAATTCAGCCCTCAGTAAGGAATCAAAATAGGAGTTTACCAAATAATTCTGTATGGAAAGTATAAACTACAGGAGAGACTAATTTGACTCACCTCCAATTATAAACGTAGGGGGAGAATATTAGTGGTGAGGCAGATATTCGTCCCTAGTCCCCTCAACTCTTTCCAAGGGCTGTGGACTGATTCAGAATTAGTGAGAAGCCAAGACTCCATGCGTGGGTAGTGGTGGTGGTTGACTGGTCTGTGGGCTAGAAAGCACTCCTCATGGAGCAGATCCAGTTCAAAAGCCTCCAGAGGACATACAGAGCCTTCATGTTTCACACATCAGTTCTGACCTCTCAGCCTCTCCCTGTCACCCCTACAGTTTCTGTTTCTTATCCATTCAAGCATTTCTACTTCACAGTTCCAGGCCTCCTGGCATCTGCCAGGCTCCCTTCCACCCCCAAGGCCTTTTCTGCCAGTCTCTTTTCCTTCCTGAGAAGCCCCCACTTACATATAGATTTTTAAGTCTAGCTAGACATTTTCTCTACCCTCCTGGTAGATCTGGTTATCCTTCACCTACTCTAGCCCTGTATTCAACACCTAGAACATTGTCCTAATTTTTGTTAGACCATTTTCCTCTCAAAGTAGACTTTTAGATTCCAGGAGGGCAAAGAAAGCTTATCAAAAGTCTAGCCTAGTGCTTTCCTGGTACAAAACAAATATGACTACTGTGAATGAATGACTTATATTACTATAACTGGACACAATGGAGTACAATGTTTATACATAAAACACAAATATGTACTTTGGAAAGCTCTGAATAACAACAACTGAGAAAGACAAAGATGAGTAATGATTACAAAAATTAAGATATAACTGGGACCTGCTCGTACGCCATCTTCATCCAACAGCGCAGCGTCTTCCCCTGGGACCTGCTCGCACACCATTTCCATATAGCAGGGCGGTGGCTTCGCTTTGGTGCTGCACATGCGCCATCTTCATCCAGGAGCTCAGCGGTTCCATCTTGGGCCATCTAGATCCAATAGTGCAGCAGCGGCTTCATGGGGACGTGCCCACCCCCCATCTAGAGCCAGCAGCACGGCAGCTCCACCTCGGAGCTGCCTGCCCTACATCTGGGTCCAGCAGCTTGGCAGCCTGCCCGGCTCCACCTCAGACTGAGCCTGCCATCCCGACCAGCTCATGCAGCAGCCTCAGCCTGCCTCGATCCCCTTACTCACCAGTAGCCCAAGCTCCAGTTCCACCCACCTTCCTGACCAGGCCTCACGACACCCAGGTAAGAACTCTCTGAGCTGGTGTTCATCCCCCGACTCAACAACTGCCTGTACCCTGGCTTCACCCACTGGCGCCATATGACCACCAGCTGTTCCCACACTGCTGACCACCATCCTGACCCATGGGGCTTAATGGCAGCCAGCTGCCTGAGCCTCGACTTGCAGCCAGGCACGTGTGAAAGGGAACAAGCTTGGTGGATCCCGAACCAAATTTCCATAGGTATTAACTGCATAAATCCATCAAAGTGCAGAGCTCACTGATATAAAACATGATAAAGACAAGAAGCAAGATCCAATCTCAGGTCCCGAGTCCACCCAAAACAAATACAGGAGACACTAACATGGAGAAAAACAGGAATCATGCAGATGAAAGCGCTGAATCGGTAGCATCTGAGGTAGACAGACAAGTGCAGAAACGTATAGAGCAACTCAGATCAGAGTTAACATCTGAAGTAAAAAAAGAAATGCATGAAGTGGAAAAGCAACTGGAGAAACATAGAGGAAAGCAGAATAGAAATAACATCTGAGGTTAAAAAAGGCATGTCTAAATTAATAGCATCTAAAGTAGGGGAATAACTACAGAAAGGTAGAGAGGAGAACAGAACAGAACAGAAATAATTTCTGAACTAGAGAGAGAAAGTATAACTATAATGAGAGACTTCAATACCACTAAAGAAGACATTGATAAAAAATTAGAGAATAGAAAAGTGATGGATTCCATGATGGAGCAATATAGGAAAGAAATGGTTCGCATGAAACAGTTTCAAAGAGATATACAAGAAAATAAAATCTCAAGCAGAAGTTGGCAAAACCATATGAACGAGAGTGAAGATATAGTCTCAAATCTTGAAGACACAGTCACAGCTAGTGAAAAGGTAAGAAAGGGTTTCTTAAAAACAATTATGACTCAGGAAAAATAATTCAACATCTGCAAGATGATACAAAAGTGAAGAAAGTGAGATTAATAGGAATTAACAAGGAGGAAGGAGTCAACACAAATGATATAAAAGGAATATGGGTAGAAGTAATAGCAGAAAACTTCCCAAATATGAGAACACAATTGGACATTGAGTAACTGAAGCATACAGAACCCCAAATAACATCAACCCGACTAAAAATACATCCACACATATAATAATCAAGATTGCAGAAGTTCAGTCAAAGAATAGAACATTAAAAGCTGCTAGAGAAAAGAAACAGATCACATTTAAAGGATAACCCATTAGAATAATGGGAGATTTCTCTTCACAAACCATGAAGTCAAGAAGAGCATGGAGCAGAGTGCTTCAAGTCCTCCATAAAAACAAATTTCAGCCCAGACTGCTATATCCCAAAAAACTCTCTTTCAAGTATGAGGGAGAAGTGAAACACTTCCGTGACAAGGAACGACTAAAGAATTTCATGACGTCAAAGCCAACCCTACACAGTATAATAAAAAATGTTTTACAGAGGGTCAAAAACAATTCAACCTCAAGAAATGAGAACAGAAAGATACCACCAAATAGGGTGCTCAATTAAACACAGGAGAAAAAGGGGTAAACAATAGTAAGTAAAAGTCATGTCAACCATAAGTCAATACATTTCAATTACAACCATCAATGTAAATTGGCTCAATTCTCCAATTAAAAGAAATAGACTGGCAGAGTGGATAAGGAAGCAAAATCTAACAATATGATGTATACAAGAAACACACTTAGCTCATAAGGAAACTCATAAGCTAAAAGTTAAAGGGTGGAAAACAATACTACATGCTTCAGCACCTCAAAAAAAAATCAGGAGAAGCAATCCTGTTTGCAGGCAGTCTAAACTTCAAACCAAGACTGATCAAACAAAATAAACAAGGCCAGTACATACTGGTTAGGGGAAAAATTCAAGATGAAGAGGTAATATTTATAAATTTGTATGCACCCAACACGGGAACAGCGAGTTATATAAGGCAAACCTTAATGGACATGAAAAATCTAATATCCAATACCACAGTCTTAACAGGAGACTTTAACACCCCTTTATCCGAAAAAGATAGGTGGAGCAGATAAAAAATTAGCAAAGAAGTAGCAGAACTGAACGAGAACGTGGGACAACAGTAATTAGTAGACATATACAGAGTGTCCCACCCAACCACTTATAAATACACATTTTTTTCAGCTGTACATAGGATAGTTTCTAAAGTAGACCACATATTAGTACATAGGCCATGCTTAACTATATGCAAGAAAACAGAAATTATCCCATACATATTATCTGACCACAGTGAAATGAAACTGGAAATAAATGACAAAAGAAACTAAACAAACTCCAGATATACATGGAAATTAGACAACACTCTTCTCAGCAACTAGTGGGTTACAGATGAAATTAAAAAAGAAATTAAACAATATCTACAATTTAATGAAAACTCAAACACAACCTACTGGAATTTATGGAATGCAATTAAAGCAGTTCTTAGAGGGAAATTTATAGCTCTGAACTCACACATTGAGAAAACAGAATGGGAGCACATAAATACTCTCATGGAGGACCTAAACCAACTAGAAATGAAAAAGCAATCGAAATCCAAAGCCCAAAGGCAGGAGGAAATTATAAAGATTGGAGCAGAAGTTAATTCAATCGAGACAAAGAAAACCATACAAAGAATGAATCAAAAACCTGGTTCTTTAAAATTAAATAAAATTGACAAGCCCCTAGCTAACTTCATCAAAAAGGGGGAAAAAAGGACTCAAATTCAAGCAATAAGGAATAAAAAGGGTAAAATTACCACAGATCCAGCAGAGACTCAGAGGATCATAAACAGTTACTTTCAGAAGCTTTACTCTCACAGAATTGAAGACATAGAAGAAACTGACAGATTCCTAGAAAAGTATAAATTACTCAAACTGAATCAAGAAGACATAAGTACTCTCAATAACTCAATAACAGCCAATGAAATACGAAATGTAATAAAAAGCCTACCAAAAAAGAAAAGTCCGGGACCTGATGGATTCACGACTAAATTCTACAAGACGTTTATAGAGGACATAATCCCAACACTCCTCAAACTCTTCAGTGAAATAAAAAAGGAAGCAGTCCTTCCAAATCACTCCTAGAGGCAAGTATTACACTGATACCAAAATCAGAGAAAGAGATGCAATTAGAAAAGAAAACTATAGGCCAATTTCTCTCATGAACATAGATGCAAAAATCCTCAATAAAATACTAGCCACTAGAATGCAACAAGTCATCAAGAAGATTATACACCATGACCAGGTAGGATTTATCCAAGGGATGCAAGGATGGTTCAATATACGCAAATCTATAAATGCAACACACTATATCAATAGAGCCAGAACAAAAAATCACATGTTCATCTCAATTGATGCCGAAAAGGCCTTTGACAAAGTCTGACACTCATTCGTGTTCAAAGTCCTACAGAAAAGTAGAGTACAGGGCCTGTACCTCAACCTGATAAGAGCCATCTACGGCAATCCAACAGGTAGCATAATTATAAATGGGGAGAAACTGAGGTCATTTAGTCTCAAATCTGGTAGAAGACAAGAATGTCCTCTATCACCACTCCTATTCAATATAGTTCTGAAATCATTAGCAACCGCCCTTAGGCAAGAAAGAGAAATAAAAGGAATAAGAATAGGTAAATAAGAAGTAAAACTATCACTACTTGCAGATGACATGATAATCTACTTGGAAGACTCCAAAAAACCACCAAGAAGTGACTAGAACTAATACACAAATTCAGTAGCATAGCAGGTTATAAAATCAACACACAAAAATCAATAGCATTCTTCTACACAGATTACAAACACACTGAGAGAGAAAGTATAGAAATAGTACCTTTTATGATAACACTGAAGAAAATGAAATACTTAGGAATTAACTTAACTAAGGAAGTAAAAGACCTCTTCAATGAAAATTTCAGTACTCTGAAAAAAGACATCCTAGAGAATTTGAGAAAATGGAAAGAAATTCCCTGTTCCTGGATAGGAGGAGCCAACATTGTGAAGGTGGCCATACTCCCTAAATTGTTATACATGTTTAATGCAATTTCTATCCAAATATCATCTACATACTTCACAGACCTGGAGAAATCATTCCCAAAATTTATTTGGAACCAAAAAAGACCCAGAATTGCAAAGATAATTCTGAGCAACAAACTTAGGGCAAGAGACATTACAATTCCTGACCTAAAGTTATACTGCAAAGCTACACTAATAAAATCAGCATGGTATTGGCAAAAAAATAGACCTGAGGATCAGTGAAATAGGTTAGAAGATGCAGAAGCAAATACAAACACACTCGTCACCTTATTTTTGACAAAGGGGTCAAACAAGCCTCCTGGAAGAAAGATAGCCTCTTTAATAAATGGTGCTGGAAAAAACTGGCTGTCCACATGCCGAAAACTAAAACTTGACCCTAGTCTATCACCATGCACTAAACTAAAGTCAAAATTGATTAAAAATCTAAATATTAAAAGGGAAACATTGAATCTACTGGAAGAGAAAGTGGGAGGAAATCTTGAAGGCATCAGAGTAAGCAAAAAGTTCATGGGCAGAAATCAAATTGCACTTTTAACACTTGAAAGCATCAACAAATGGGACCTCCTCTGGCTAAGAAGTTTTTGCACGTCATAGAAAATTACCAACAGAATGAAAAGACAACTCACAAATTTTGTAAAGATTTTAATGAATAAATATTCAGACAAAGGTCTTCCATCTACAATTTACAAAGAATTATAAACCATTAGCGCCCCCAAATTCAAAGACCCAATCCATAAATGGGCATCTGAGATGAGCACACATTTCTCAGAGAAAGAAATTCAACAAGCCTGTACGTACATGAAGAAATGCTCCATATCACCAGCCATCTGTGAAATGCAAATTAAAACAACACTTAGATACCATCTCACCCTAGAAACAATGGCTATCATAAAGAAATCAACCAACAACAAATGTTGGAGAGGCTGTGGGGAAGAAGGAACCCTTCTCCACTTTGGTGGGAATGCAGATTCTTACAACCATTATGGAAAGCAGTGTGGAGAATCCTTAAAAAGCTAGAAGTGGAAATCCCATTCAATCCAGCTATCTCCCTACTGGGAATTTTCCCAGAAGAACTGAGAACATCATACCATAGCCATATCTGTGCACCTATGTTTATAACAGCCCAATTTGTAATAGCCCAATCTTGAAAACAACCAAAATGCCCATCTTTTGACGAATGGTTGAAAAAAATGTGGTATTTTCATAAAATGGAATGTTACTCATCCGCAAAGAATGATAACCTGTAAGACTTCATATATAAATGGATGTACATTGAACATATATTTATAAGTGAAATAAGCCAGTCCTACATGTGTAAATATTGTATCGTCTCCCTAGTGTAAGAACTTAAAGAAGAAATAAAAATGAAAAGGCATAACACAGCTGAATGTCAATCAAAGACTTAAGGACTAAACAGTGAGGTGACTGGAAGCAGAAAAGAGGAAGCATAGCAAGTCCAAAACTATACACTTATGTATACAGGATGAATCAGATGTTGGTCCTAAGAATCTTTAAAAGATTTGTCGTGGTTGGGATGCCTGTCATTCTGGTCTTTTAGAGGTGTAACCAAAAATAAAAAGGGATGTTGATTGTGAGTAGGCTTAAATCAACAACCTCGAACATTACCAGTTTCACAGGTAACCCAATGCAAATGAGGAACATTGGGCTGTGTATACAGCTACTTCTTCTCAGCTCAAAGAGAAGAATTTTTTTCTCCTTTTCTATTCTTGTTTTTTTTTCTTTTCTCTTTCCTTACCAATATTGATCAGAAAATTCTCCACGTCTACACACTATGCTCTGTATAACTATTATGAAGACAACACTATGCAATGTGTCAATTATTGAGAGTGTACTACTAACGTGTTTTGAAACTATCTTATTGTTATTTCTTATTAAGAATGATAAAATTAAAATTTTTTTTTTTTTTTGTCTTTTTGAGACAGGGTCTCGCTATGCAGTTGAGAACTATCTTATTGTTATTTCTTATTAAGAATGAATTTTTTTTTTTGTCTTTTTGAGACAGGGTCTCGCTATGCAGTTGAGGCTGGTCCTGCGCTCACTTTTGTAGCCCAGGCTGGTCTCGAACTCGCACCAATCCTCCTGCCTCAGACTCCCAAGTGCTGGGATTACAGGCGTGAGCCACCACGCCCGGCTTAAAATTAAAAAATTTAAAAAACAAAAAATTAAGATATAAAACATACACGTGAAACAAACCTCTCTTTTCAGTCCTCTAGACATTAAATAATTTTTGAGTCTACAAAATAGATCAAAGGCAGACAGT
>PVJA010034543.1:0-22387 GCA_004027025.1 Myocastor coypus | reverse complement strand
TTGGTCTTTTTGAAACAGGGTCTCACTATGCAGTTCAGGCTGGCCTTGAGCTCACTTTTATAGCCCAGGCTGGTCTCGAACTCACACTGATCCTCCTGCCTCAGCCTCCCAAGTGCTGGGATTACAGGCATGCACCACCATGCCTGCTATACTCACTTTTTTTTTTTTTTTTTTTTTGCTGGGCCGGGGTTCAAACTCACAACCTTGCACTTGCCAGCTAAGCACTTGTGCCATGGAGCTATCTCTCCAGTCCCTTATACTCACTTTTTTAACAATAACTGGAGCCCAAAATCTACAAGCTCCATAAATTATTAAATTAAATTCTATAAATGATACCTGTGTTCATAGACCCTTTTTTTTTTTTTTTTTTTAATGGAACCAGGGATCAAATCAGTACCTTGCAGGCACTTGTGCCCGTGAGCTATGTCCCCAGCCCATATAGAACTTCTTTTAGATTAAGTGTTTACCTCTTGACTCCGAGCTGCCTGTCATCGGTCTTCAACCATGTTGGGATTCACCCTCTTCTGTAAGGGTGAAGGAAAACCTAGAACGCAGGTCTAAGGAAAAGAAGTTTCCCTGGCCTTAACCAGGACCTAATGGATGAGCATTTCTGGGGGGAAGCCTGACAGCCTGTGTAATTAGCAAGTTTCCCTAGTTAATTCTTATCCTCACTGAAGATTAAGAATGTAATTTTGTCATTTTCAGCTAATGTCCTAAGTGCTATCCTGTGCTCTAATTTGCTTCTAACATTTAACCATTGTAACATTCATCAAATGGGCACAAGTAAGGTGGTTGTTTAGATTAGATAGTGTACCAATTAAACTTAGATTTACCTGATTACAACAAAAACAGTGGCTTAAACAAAGGATTTTTCTCTCAAGTTAAAGCTCAAAGTAAACAATCCAAAACTGGAATGAAATCTCTAATCATTAGAAGAAAAGATTCGTATTATCTATCTGTCTGCTCTTTCATTATTAACATATCACCTTGTGGCACAAGGGGGCTACTGAGGCTGCAGCCACTGTGTCCATTGTTCTGAATAAAAAAGAAGGCATACACCTCCCAGAAGATTTCTAAAGATATTTGAAACACTTCTTGTTTATGCTGTATTGGCCAGAATTTGGTCAAAGGGCCACACCTAGTTCAAGGGAAGCAAGGAAGCAAATCTTTTGGTTAGGCATTGTTATGGTTTATGTCTAGTTGTCCCCCCAAAGCCTCATGGAGTCATTGGGCGGGGACTGCTAGAGTTTGAGACTTGATGCATGATCCCTGGGATTATGGGTTTTAGTACTGATGGGATTATGGGTGGAAGTACTTCCGGGATTATGGGTGTACTCTAGGGCAGGAGCTAAGGCGGAGAGCCTGAATGTAATATAAAGAGACAGAGAGACAGACTGGAGCTCTGGCTGGTGCTGTTGCTCTGCTACCGTGTTTGGCTGGCTACCTCTGCCATCATTTTGTTGCTGTTCCGCCGCCATGAACTGGATGCTCTCCGCCCTGCTCCACTCAGCCTTGGGCCAACCGAATATGGACTGAAACCTCCTCGAACTGTGAGCTAAATAAACCTTTCCTTCCTTCATTTTGAGTGTTGGGTATTTGTCCCAGCAATGAGCAAAAAGTAACTAAGACAGGCATCAGGTCTTTCCTTCCTCAAATTAACCAAGCTTCAGTTATCTATTGCAGGCCAGGTGCGTTGTTACATAGCTGTAATCCCAGCGTTTGGGAAGCTGAGGTAGAAGACCAACCTAGGTGACATAGTAAGTTCAAGGCCAGCCTGCATTACAGAGCAAGATTCTGTCTCAAAAAATGAGAGACAGAAACAGAGACAGAGACAGAGAGACAGAGAGAGAAAAGAATACAACTCTATAGGCTTTCTACTTCTAGAAGTTGAGAATTATAGCTGCTGTGCTTTAAAACACATTGGCCACACCCCCAGGGAGAGGCACCATCAATGGCTAAGGACAACAGGACACAAAGTTGGACCCAATCCCAAGAGACAAGTTGGTTGATGGATTCAAGGACTCCTGACTGCTTTGCAGAAGCTTTATTATTCTGCATCTTCCTTTTCCCGAGCAGCAACCTGAATGTTAACTACTCAAGCCCTCACCAACCCCTCCCTGGAGCTGATGGCTCTCCTGGCCTGCTTGGCTTCCTCTCTATTTCCTTGCACACAGTGATCTCTCCTAGCAAAATACTGGCATATTAACCTCATCATGGCATCTATATCTCAAAACACCTGGAATACCAAGGCAATTCACAATCCTTACTGCAGATAATGTATGCAACACTTCTGTAATTCAGTGATGGGCACAGAGCACCAATCAGTACAGTGATAACTTTTTTTTTCCTTTTTTTTTTTTTTTTTTTTTTTTTGTGGGACCAGGGTTTGAACTCACGACCTTGCACTTGCCCAGCAGGCACTTGTGCCTCGGAGCTATCTCCCCAGCCCCTTTTTTTGTCTTTTTCAGACAGGGTCTCGCTATGCAGTTCAGGCTGGCCTTGAGCTCACTTTTGTAGCCCAGGCTGGTCTGGAACTCGCACAGATCTTCCTGCCTCAGCCTCCCGAGTGCTAGTATTACAGGCATGAGCCACCACACCAGGCTCAACAGTGATAACTTTCCGATCAACTTATCACCAATAAGTGACAACTGGGGGTGGTAATGGTGTGGTGATATAGACAGATGAAGTATTGCAGAGGAAGCCATGGAGAAAGGAGTATTTTACAAGCCACAAGGGACACAGAGCCTGAAGCAAATCACTCTGTTTTATTCTCCTTCACCCCAGAATCTTTCTATCATAGTGAAATCTAGTTAAAATCAGCACCAAAGTCAATATGAGGAAGCAAGTATAGACTCTACGAAGATGTTATCAGAGCCCAACTAACTGTTATTACTTAACATCAGCCATTTCAAGTAATTTTTCAGCAAAAATAAATTTTAAAAAGGCAGCAGAGCAAGTCTTCAGTCAAAATTGAACAAAATAAACCCAATTTCCAAGCGACTCCTCTTCTCATACTGGAAAAACGATGACCAGAAATTACTTGTCACGATGACCTAAGAACACTATTCTTATGAAAAAGTGTTCAATGTGGAAGCTAAAGAGCATGCAAATCTCAACAAAAATAACCAGAAAGTCTCAAGGAGAGAACAGTGAGGGAAGGTAAGTAAAGATGAAAGGCAGGCACAACTTTGTATGAGGCACAAGTGGTCCATGAGCCTGCACCATGTACGTGGTAGGAGCTTAATAAATAATGGGTGCCATGCCTAGTGTGGTGGCACACACCTGTAATCCCAGCACTTGGGAGGCTGAGGCAGGAGGATCAGCATGAGTTCGAGACCAGCATGGGCTACAAAAGTGAGCTCAAGGCCAGCCTGAACTGCACAGGAAGACCCTGTCTCAAAAAGACAAGCAAAACAAAACATAAATAAATACAGAAATAAATAAAGGCTGCCTTGATAACTCAATGGCTCATTCAAGATTATACAGTTCACCATTTATTTGTTAAAGAGGGATTTATCAGGAGTCTCCTATGTGCTAAGCTCTGTGCTAGACACAGAGGATGTCACAGAATGCAAGATAGTAGAGACTGGGGAGATAGCTCAGTAAAATAAGGGCCTGCCTGGCAAGTACAAGGTCCTGAGTTCAGTCCCCAGTACCCCAGTACCTCAGAAAGAAAAAAAAAGCAAGATAGTTGAAGCTCCTACCCCCCTTCACCCCCTGCCCTCTGCCATCCTGCTGCAAGAAATTCTTTGCAGGTATTTTATAGGCTTTCCTCTACCTCTGTCTTTCCACATTCTCAGACTGAATGGGAGCCCAGTATCTAGCAAATGTAATGCCCATACATTGTTTTAGAAATTCTT
Organism: Myocastor coypus; assembly: GCA_004027025.1. NCBI lineage: Eukaryota > Metazoa > Chordata > Mammalia > Rodentia > Myocastoridae > Myocastor > Myocastor coypus. The sequence continues at coordinate 18,527 of PVJA010034543.1, read as the reverse complement.
TCTTAGACTCTAAAATAAAGCTGACTCACCAATGCAAAATTATCACCAATGCAACCAACGTTTTCTACTGACTTCTATATTAAAATATCTATTGCTGTATAACAAATTACCTGTGATAGTCAGATTTCTGTCACTATAACAAATCACCTGAAATCAACTTATAAGAGGAAAGGTTAATTTGCCTCACCATTTCAGACATTTCAGTCCACAGAGAGGGACATGGCCCCAATATCTCCCTCAAGAACGTAACTTCCTTCCATGAGAACACACCTCCTAAAGGCCTCCCCAATAACACAAGCTGGTGTCCAAGCCTTCAACACATGGGCCTTTAAAGAACATTTATCTGAACTATAGCATTACCCCAAGATGTGGTAACTTAAAATAACAAACATTCATTATCTCACAAAGTTAAGGAGTGATTTAGCTGATAATTTGATTCATGCTCTCTCATGAGCCATACTGTTAGCTATGGATTTGGTCTCAGCCCTGATCCAGGCTGTAGGATCTGCTCACAGGCAGCACCAAGTTGACACTAACTGTTGGCAGTAGCCTCAGCTCTTTACTGCATGGGCCTCTCCTTAGGGATCCCCATGACTTGCAGCTGGTTTTCCCCTAGAATATGCAACACAATATTCAGAAAACAGAGATAAAAACAGAGACAGAAAGAGAAGCTATACTGTATTTTATAAACTGATCTAGGACATAACATATGATACCTTCTCACATACTCTTTTGGCCATGCAGACTAGCCCTGGTACCGCATGGGAGAAGACTAGATAGGGTAGGAAAATTACTTAGTGTGGATCACTGCAACATCATGTTGGAGATGGGCAGGTGTACAGATTTCACTGTTTAAACATATGGAAGCAAATAATGAATGTACTCAGTCCTGGAAACATGTGCTTGGAGTCCTATAAAATGCCTTTTGCTATTTCTTATACATTTGTGGAAACTAAAAAATTGATCTTATAGAAGAATAAGGTGACATAGTGGTCACTAGAGAGCAACTGAGACAGGCAGTGGGAGACAGAGGACAGAAACAAATTAGACAAGCAGCACCAAAATACAGCAGAGGAATTACATCTGGCTTTCTACAGCACAGAAGGGTGACTATTGCTTATAATAAAATAAGATATGTTTCAAAATAACTATAGAAGATGACAGGTCCAGGGAGATAGCTCAGTGGCTTAAGCACCTGCCTGGCAAGTTTAAGGTCCGAATTTCAATCCCTGGTACCACAAAAAAAAAAAAAAAAAAACTATTAATTTTACATTTCAGGGCCAGCAAGATAGCTCAGCAGTCTAAAGCATCTACTTAGGCAAACTTAGGCAACTGTAGGGACCGCAGTTTGATGCCCAGCACCACATGCTGCACCAGCCCACCCCCAGGGGAGGCTGAGCCAGCCATAAAATAAATAAATAAATAAATAAATAAATAAAGTTAAAAATATATATAATAGCAAATCAAAACAACACTTAGATACCATCTCACCCCAGAAAGAATGGCTACTATAAAAAAATCAACCAACAACAAATGTTGGAGAGGCTGTGGGGGAAAAGGAACACTTCTCCACTGCTGGTGGGAATGCAGACTGGTACAACCATTATGGAAAGCAGTGTGGAGACCCCTTAAAGAACTAGAGCTTGAAATCCCATTCAACCCAGCTATCCCTCTACTGGGAATTTTTCCAGAAGAACTGAAAACATCATATCATAGTGATATCTGTGCACCTATGTTCATAGCAACACAATTTGTGATAGCCAAATCCTGGAAACAACCAAAATGCCCATCATCTGAAGAATGGTTGAAAAAGATGTGGTATTTTCATGAAATGGAATATTACTCAGCTACAAGGAATGATAAACTAAAAGACTTCATATATAAATGGATGTATCTTGAGCATATGCTCATAAGTGAAATAAACCAGACTTACATATGCAAATATTGTATAGTCTCCCAAGGACTCAAAAGAATAAATAAATAAATAAATAAATAAATAAATTTTGGGCAGTACCAGGAATCAACCTAAAGACCTTTCATTTTCTGCATTCTCAACATTCTCAACCCTATAATTTTTTTTAGAAGAGTGACTTAAATACAAAATGCATTTGAAAGAGTTAAAAACAAAAATTAATGTTTATTAAAAGTGGTAACATTTAATTGTTTGATCACTCTTACATACCTATGTCTGTTGATCTATACTGATTTGATGATGAAAATATATAATACAACCATTGTTAAATTTTTCTTGTTTTAAAATTCTGTCCTATATGTATTCTTGTTACTGTTTTTTTTTCTATCTTTGTTTCGCTATTTTTACTCTTTAAAATAAAGAATACTGAAAAAGAAAAAAATAAAGATATTTAAATTAAAAAAATAAAAATACATAACAATGAAAAAGAATATATATACATATATATTACACTTCATTACATGAAAGAGATGGGAGTGTCTATTACCCTCATCTGATTGCTACACTTTATATACATGTACTGAATTATTCTACTGTAGTCCATAAAAAGGTATAAATATAACTAAAGCACCTGCTTCGGCAGAGCACAGCTGCTGGGGTTCAATCCTCCTGCATCCTCCCGCATGCCATGCCAGCCCCACCCCAGGGGCACACTCAGCAATTGAGATAGGGCATGGCGGCTTGCATCTATAATCCCAGCACTTTGGGAGGCTAAAAACAGGAGGATCACTACAAGTCCAATCTACATAGTGAGACCTTGCAGACCCTGTATCCCACCCTACACACATAAATAAATAAAAATGTATAAATATTATGCCATAGCCAATATAAAAGAACATCATAAGAAATACTCCAGTTAAGTCATTGCTATGTATCACTGTTCAATCAGTAAACCCACAGAAAAAAATATCTATCTAGTCTTAAGAGTCCAGAAAAGTTGGGCTTCTCCTGAATCGTTACTTGTTTTTCCAGTATGAGGTCTGGAATTCTGTTACCACTTGGGTTTCCCTCCTCAGGTGTTCAGGAACTCAGGAGCCAAGTGTGAGTTGCTGCTGGCATTGTTCTAACACTAATGCCATCCAAAGTGACTTCTTTTACTTGTCTTCTATTTTCTCAAATTCTCTCAACTTTTCATATGATTCTTCTGTACATTTTGTGGTTTTGTAATTCCTATCAAAATGCATGAAGTTTTTGCCAAACAGCCCGATGACCTGCAGTACTTGTGCCATCTAGTGGTGAGAGAAACAACTGCCAGAATACAAATCTGATTCTTCAGTTTCTGTTGATGAATTGGGCAGGGACAGGTGAGGAATTCAGAACGAGACCGGAAATTGTCTCTGCTCTCCTCGGGAATGGAAACGCTAAGAATTACAGGGAATCAGGTGGGGCCAAAGAGCAGGTAACTAATGACTAATCTCAGATAATTTATTAGAATTTGAAGACACAACCAAAAAGTAGTGAAGATCTTACAAGTAAGGAAGACAGTGGTAGTAGAAGGATTAAGTGAAAGGTGTTAGATTAAACAATGAAAATAGGCCAGATGCAAGCAAATGGTCATTTGAAAGTTGCTTAATACAGGTAAAAACAAAACAAACAAACAAAAAAAAAATACAAGTCAACTGCACTAGTTTTTTGTGTGTTTTGTTTTGTTTTGTTTTGCTTTGTTTTGTTTTGAGACAGGCTCTCACTATGCAATTCAGGCTGGCCTTGAGCTCACTTGTGTAGACCAAGCTGGTCTTGAACTCACACAGATCCTCCAGCCTCAGCCTCCCAAGGGCTGGGATTACAAGGATGTGCCACCATGCCTGGTGTGAAGTGTGGTCATACAGCCTCTTGGTTAGGGGTCCAGGATAGATCAATCCTCCTTCCCTAGTGTCACCCTGCCCTTAACTGTATGTAGCAGATACTCCTTTGGGTTTTCATTTGCACACAATGTTTCAAAATAAAAATCATATGGAAATGCTAGATGCAATGTGTCTGCATGTTTCCAATGCATCACTACTCACTGGTACTGCCTCTTAACACTCCTTCCCCCAAAAAAGTTCAAAGTGGCTAATGATTATGACTGGTTTCATTAACCTTCACTGTCTGGAAAAAGCCATCAGTTCACAATGCTAGGGAAGGATTTTAGAAGCCACAGTAAATGAGACAACACCAGGCTAGGAGGGAAAAGGTAAGTTAATTCATACTATGTTAATATAGTACCTGCTCTGAGCAAAGTTTTGAGCAGGACACTGGGGTGGCAAAATCAACGATGCACTGGCGAGAGCTGGGCATGATGGTGCACACCTGTAACCCCGGCACTTGGGAGGCTGAGGCAGGAGGATTGGTGTAAGTTTGAGACCATCGTGGGCTACAAAAGTGAGCTCAAGTCCAGCCTGAACTACATAGCAAGACCCTATCTCAAAAAGACAAAAAAATACACTGGCGAGCCAGCGAGATGGCTCAGTGGTCTAATGTCTGCTTAGGCAAGCTTAGGCAACCACAGGGACCATGGTTCGATCCCCGGGACCATATGCTGTGCCAGCCCGACACCCAGGGTAAGCTGAGCCAGCCATAATTTAAAAAAAAAAAAAATGCACTGACTATCTCCTAATCTTATGCATTCCATCTGTCTGTACTCCAATGCATCTTTTTTGCATTTTTAATATTTATTATTTATATTTATTTATATTATGGCCAGCTCACCCTGGCCTGGTGGTGGGGCTGGTGCAGCATGTGGTGCCAGGGATCAAACTGTGGTCCCTACAGCTGCCTAAGCTTGCCTAAGCAGGCAATTTAGACCACTGAGCCATCTTGCCAGCCCTGATGTGTCTTTTTGAACACAGATCTCACTACAGCTCATAATAGCTTGGATCCAGAGACTCCTTAAAGAACTAGCCTACAGATTTGAAGTCTCAATCTGAATGTCTTTGAAACAGCCTGAGTGAGAAACCACTGAGGCCAGGAATATTGTCTTAAGTAGAACTTGAAGCTGCCTTATGAGACAGCATGGAGAAAATATTTTAATCATCACAGAGAGTTCTTTTGGACGCTACTAGCCAGGACCGCTTTTCTGGATTTTCTGCTTCTCAGAGTTCTATGTGCTCTTCCAGGCCCTACAACAACTGATGTAAGCAGAGGCTAATATGAGTCATAGTACTGGAAAAGGAAAAACCCCCACCCCATAAAAATTGCTCCAGACTGGTGTCCTCATAGGCACAAATGACACATCAGAAACAGAAGGCATGTGCAGTTCAGTTCCTTAAACTTTTCAGGCTTGTGTACTGACAAAAGGTATTAAAATGGGAGCAAGAAGAACAGAAGAAACAATATAGGAGACTCAAGCTTTAAGGTCAAAAAGACCTAGATTCCTATCCTAGGTTCCCCATTGCTAATTGGGTGCTCTTTGGCCAAGCTTTTGAGTACCTGTTTTCTTGCTAGCAAATGAAGCACAGACCACAATTGTTATGGGGATTAAATGACACAATGGATGACACAATGTCTGGCTCATGGTAAGGGCAGAGTAGTGTGGATTTGTTACTCACCTCTTCTCCCTCTTCCCAACCTCCCCAGGCTGGGGATAGAACCTATGCCCCCACTCAGGCACTTTGTCACTGAACTGCACTCCCAGAACCACCTTTTCACTCTTTTGTATGCTAATCTCCACTCTACTCTGGATATGAGCCACAGGTCACCTCATCACATTAGTTGTGGCTAGCTGTTCTAACCATTTTCTCCATAGGTATTTGTTATGAACATTTCAACTGCTTGACTTCATTTTCTGCATCAGACAGACATAAAAAAACAAATCCTTGAAAGGAGAATCTCATGGAAAAGATTGGTATTCAAAGTGATAATTATATAGCAGAAGGACCATAAGTTAATTGAGAGTACACATACAAAAGAAGGACACATACAAGGTAATATTGCAGTGCAGACAGAAAGGGAAAATAGAAGTTAGCCTGCCAGCACAGAAGATAGGGCATGCCCAGCAGAGGTAAAGGTATATGTCAAAAAGACAAGACTAAAAAACAGGATACGAAGGTTCTTAAGAGCTGGAATGAGGAACTTAAACCAAAACTTGTAGAGAATGCAAACCTCCAAATGGAGCAAGGTTATCAGATTTCAGTATTGAAAATGTTTCTAGATTTGACCCAGCAACTAGGCCCAGCGTGTGAGTGAGACCACCCAGGACCAGCTGGAAACTCATTTGACCCAGCAACAAGGCCTGGCATGTGAATGGAACTTCACCCATCAGACAGGCCCAGTGTGGAAAACTGTGGCAGAACTCCCTGCAAAGAGGCTAGAGACAAGACCCACTCAGCTCATCCAGGAGCAGAACATCTTGTCAGAGGGGTACAGCAGGTTCACCTTGAAGGGCTACAGGAAGAAGTGGAGCACAGCAGCCAGACCCAAGCCATACCCACTTGGACAAGTTCAACTTGGTAGATCCAGATCTGGTGCTAAGGTAACAACTCTACCAAAGCTCTACACTAAAGGTCAGAAGACAGGGCTATACAAAATGACAAAGAGAAGGAGCAAAATGTGCTCTTGGGCCCTGAGCCCACGCAGAACAGATACCAGAGACAATAGCATAGAAGAAATTGGAAAGCACACACCTGAAATCCCTGAAATAATAGCATCTAAAGTAAAGAAACAACTGCAGAAAGGTATAGAGGAAATCAGATCAGAAATAATTTTTGAAGTAAAAAAAGAAATGATAACTTTATTGAAAGAAGTGCTAAATGTTTCTAAAGAAGACACTGATTTAAAAAAAAAGAAAAGAATAGAAAATGATGGAATCCTTGAACAAGCAATATAGAGAAGTAACAGAATACATGAAGCAGATTCAAAGTGCTATACAGGAAATTAAAACCTCAATCACAAGCTGGCAAAACCATTTCAATGAAAGTAAAAATAGATTTTCAGACCTTAAAGACACCATTGCAGCTAGTGAAAAGGTTAAAAAAAATCTCTTAAAAACAACTAGGATGCAAGAAAAAAATAATTCAACATCTACAAGATGATGCAAAGATGAACAACATCAGACTAACAGGCATCAATGACAAAGAAGCAGTCAATAGAAAGGATATAAATAGAATATGGGCAGAAGTAACAGCAGAAAACTTCCCAAACTTGGGGAAACAATTTGACATTCAGTAACTGAAGCATACAGAACTCCAAATAACATCAACCCAATTAAAACCACATCCAGACATATAATACTCAAGATCCCAGAAATTCAGCACAGGAACAGTACACTCAAAGCCACTAAAGAAAAGAAACAGATCTCACTTAAAGGAAAACCCATCAGAATAACAGAAGATTACTCTTTTAAAAAACCCTCAGGTAGCTGGGCGTGGTGGCTCACGCCTGTAATCCCAGCACTCGGGAGGCTGAGGCAGGAGGATCGGTGCGAGTTCGAGACCAGCCTGGGCTACAAAAGTGAGCTCAAGGCCAGCCTCAACTGCATAGTAAGACCCTGTCTCAAAAAATAAAAAAATAAAAAAAATAAAAAAATAGGGCCTGGCGGGATGGGTCAGTGGTCTGGAGCGCCTGCTTGGGAGGGCTTGGGCGGCTTCGGGGGCCGCGGTTCGATCCCCGGCACCACATGCTGCGCCAGCCCTGCCCTCAGGGTGTGCTGAGCCGGCCATAAAGATGAGTGAATGAACAGCAAAGGTTCTGAAACAAGAAAAAATAAAACAAAATAAAAAATAAATAAAAAATAAAAATAAAAAATAAATAAAAAAATAAAAAACCCTCAGGAGCCAGGGAGATAGCTCCATGGGACAAGTGCCTGCCTAGCAAGGGCAAAGGTCATGAGTTCAAACCCCAGTCCCAAAAAAAAAAAAAAAAAAAAAAAAATCCAATCAGAAAGAGCATGGAGCAAAGTACTACAAATTTTGCAAGAAAACAAACACCAACCCAGACTAATATACCCTGCAAAACTCCCTTTCAAGTATAATGGATAAGTAAAATACTTCCAGGAAAAAGAACAACTAAAGAATTTCATGATGACAAAGCCAACGCTACAAGTTTACTAAGATATTCTAGCAAGAGATCAAAATGACCACAACACCATGAAGGAGAATGGAAAGAACCCACCAAATAGGGCAAACAAACACAGGAGAAAAAAGAGGTATACAAAAACAGTCTTTCAACTATTCTTTTGTATACAATACAGCAGCAAAATATTTCCATCAGCATATTCTACAAATGGACTTCTCTTGCACCTTGTAGGTCATGATTCAGTCTGGGTCTATAGGGTGGATATCAAAGAAATAGCAGTACCTCAGTCCCACAAGTGACACCTGGCCACCAGTAAGCATCATGGACACTGTCCATGTCCACAACATACTAGAACTTTGCGCAATATTCTATTCCCAAACTGTTAAGAAGATCTGGTCATATATTTGTTTCTCCAGTATTTATGTTATATTTTATTCTTAATAATCCTTTACTACCATGGAAACTTTTTCGTTGTCGATATCTTTGTATACATTAACCTATTCAAATACTATGCAAGTACTCTGAATTGACCACAGATTCATATATATGATACACACTATTCTAGCCTCTAAGTTGGACTCATGATTGCTTTGAATTTTGGAATATTATTTTGAAATAATTTAATTTTTAATTAATACTTCATTAATTTTCTTAATATTATAATTTTTTATTATTCATATTGTATCTTTGACTTACAATCTACTTATGAGACATAGTATGATATCTTCTAGTTTTAGAATCTTTAAAAAGAAATATATATATATATATACACATATATATGCATACACAAGAAAGTTAGAATAGATATACAGCTATTTTCTCTTAGTTCACTGAGGATAAAAGTTTGTACTAATATTGTTTAGACAAGATATCAGGTCTGCATCTTGCCCTCTGAATATGAAGACAACAATATGCATTGTATTAATTATTGTAACCATCCTACTATCCTTTTTTGAAACTATTTCATTTCTATTTTATCTTTTTCTCATTAAAATTAATAAAAATAAACGAATGAAAATGTTTCTAATTTACCTGTATGGTGATAGTTTAAAAGAGCAGGGTTGGAGAAATTGAATCTCACCTCAGTTTAATCCATTTTATCCTTTCTTTATTGTGGTTCCAGGCAGGAGGGATATCAAGCTCTTTCCTTGATAGGTTCTGGCCCTAGTATGAATTACTGAATCATTATGGTAGTCATCCAATATGGCTGAAGCCCTTAAAACAACAGTTTATCTTCCCAAAGACCACCTCCCCCTTCTTCTCCAACTCAGCTCAGGGTGCAATTTCCTTTCACCTTTCCCACCACCTCAGGGAAGGCCCCAATCAGCTCCTCAGGTATATCTAAACATCCCCCTCAAGCCCCACCCCTGATGAAAGGCCACAGAAGCCTCAGCTTCCCTTTGTTCCAATCCAGATAATTCTTTATCCTCGCCAAATTCTGTCTGTGTCCTCCTGGGTAATAAAGTCCCTTTCCATGTTTCCTTCCGCCTGTTTCTGTGGGCAACACCGTGAAAAACCTATCTATCGTTCCTGACTCTGAGCAGTTACTACTGTTTCTTCTGCTGGGACCACTCTGCTGTTACTGCAGTTTCCTCGGGCCTCAGATCTCACATCAAGCTTTTCTTTTTCCCAAATTTCTCAGTCTTATTTGTGTTCCTCTCCATCATTCTCTTTTAAAGTGTCCTGTTTCTTTTATTGTACTACTATCATTTGACACTGTATTCTTGTCATGATGTAATCAGTGTCTGTCTTCCCTAACAGACTCATGAGAGTAGAGTCATGTCTACTCTCATTTAACAACGTGTCCTCAGCATTAATCACAATGTCTGCACCATGCTCCAACTTTCCACTAATACTGTATGTAGAAAACTGTTAAAACGCCCGTGGTAACTAAGACTTGAACTTCGTAAGCAACAGCAAACTTGAGAAGAACAAACTAACACTTCACGAAGTAAATATGACAGGTCTAAGACAAGAATCAGAACTAGTTCTAACTACATTTACAGCTCCATAGCCCGAGAAAGTTAACAACTCTTTTACCCATTACCCTCTGAATTTCGAAAATGAGAACGATCTCCTAAAATTTAGCAGAGAACGTCCCTCAGTTAAGGCTAGCATGAAGGGTCGACGAAACGAGAACGTCTGGAACACCCGACAACGCTCCAGCAGGGCGGAAATTACCTCCTGCTGCAAGTCCTGACATCAAAGTGATCCCCCCCTTGTGCACAGCGCCATGGCTCCTTGTAACTTTATAAAATGTCCGATGAGACGCGGGGAACTAACTCGGGACCGTTAACGTTTCTTTTAGGAGGTTTCAGCATTTCCCAGCAAATATCGCTGAATGTTATTCAAGTGAAGCCTAAGATGAAGGGGGATCAATACTACGTGATAGAAGGAAAATCCTCACTAAGGAACGGCGCGGGGGACAGGGAGATGACCGCGAGCAGCGCCACCTGGCGAGGAGAGGCTCAGGCGCGGAAGGCCCAACCTCCGCACCTCTTTCCAGCCGGCAGCTTCAGGGGAACCCAACCTTCGCTGTGCTAGAATTCCTAGAGGACCTCGAGGCCGGCCTCTGTCTTTGAGCCAAGGGCGGCGCTTGCTTCTTCCGCCTCAAGTATGCGACATTACTTAACCAAGAAGGTTTAGCGGTTTCCGCGCCCACCACCCCAACCCCTCGCCCCCTTCTAGCGTTCCAGGATGAAGCGGGCACCGCAAGGTGCTCTGGGAAACGTAGTTTCTAGACAACTGGGAACCCGAGTCCGAGGGGAGATTGAGTTTTTTTCGGCCGATTGGAGGTGCACTGGGGCAAGTCACGTGATCTCCATAGGCGTGTGTTTGGGAACTTGGTGCTTCTGAGGGGGCGAGAGGGAGTCGTTAGGAAGAGTTTCTGGTCTGGATTTCTGGATTTGTCTCCCAGTATTTGAGCCATTCCTGTTGCCCAAAAAGGACGCAGATTGTATGTCTGCTTATACCTAGGGTCACCCTAGCTTTCTCTGTACACTACAGGCTCTGTGGTATTTCACCATGCCCTTCTGCCTATGGCCTTTGCAACAGCCAAACTGAATCACTCGAGCTTCTTTCTAACTTTAATTTATTTGATCACCTCATCTTTGAGGGCCTTTTTACTACCTGTTCTCATTCCACTAACTAATCTAGATCCTAAAAGTTTTCTCCCATCTAATTTCCTTATGTAACTACAAACCCTAGGTTAACACAATTGCCTGCTTTTGGTTTACTAGGTGTCCATTACTCATTTTGACATGTCAGTACCACTCCTGTCAAGGTGCCAGACCACAGCTAAGTGGTGATTCTAACATGAGGATGGGGGAAGGGAGAAGGGGCCAAATAAGTAGAGCAAGGAGTTTGCTGCTGAGAACCCTGAAGGGAGTATAAGACCTTGGAAGGACTATATCTACAGACTTCCACCTCACATTTGTCTTTCTCTAAAGACATGAGAATGAAATGTGGAACAAAACAAAATGTTAGGGGATTGTTCAAGAATGGCTAGTTAGTAAGAAAGTAGCAAACACTGCAATGACTCAGAAATGTAAGAAAGGGTGAAATAAAAAAATAGCCAGACTATATAGAAGAACTATATCGATAAGAGTTTAAAGAGTCCACAAAACAAATGATAAAATATTTTCAAAAGCACCCAATGAGATTGTTTCTGATAGAAAGCCAGCATAGGAAAGAGAGAGAGAGAGAGAGAGAGAGAGAAATACCAGGTGTATGAGGACCCTGGATATCAGTAAGTAATCCAGCTTCAAAACAAATTTTTTTTACTGAATATGTTCCCAAGAGGAAAGGGAGATCCAAAATTAATCTGTTTGGACACATCCAAAGCCCATGCTGGGCAGCCTCTGTAAAGGAAGAACCTCATAAAGACTAGGTCCCTGCTGTTAACAGGGCTATTAAGCAAGTTTTGAGCTCCTGATGAAACCTCTGAAACTTCTCAGGTAGTGTGTGCCAAGCTCTGGAGAGGAGATTCAGTTTGATTTTGTTCTCTTACAATAACGTTTTATTAATTTGTTTCGTTCCTCTGTAACACAAGGTTCATGTATCATTCATAGAGTCAGTGGAATGCCTTAAAGCATAGGCATCCCGTTTGCCATACCATGTGATATATAATTAAGAAAAGCAGCAAACATGTAATTTAACAGTTAATTGGAGCGGCATTGCCTGGAAAGTGATCCAATTTCTTGCACGTCTACACTTCAACCTTAAAATCTCATTCTAAATTAAAAATGTGCCATTTACCAACAAGAAATTACAACTACATGTATCTTGGGGAAAATGCATGCAGAGAATAACCACAATTGTATACATGCAAGGCAAATATTCAGAACAAAATACAACACTTGTGGAATCCCACATAAAATTAATACTTTAGTAGAATACCAGGTGTTGTTCCCCCAAAGCTTCATGTAAATCATGGGACTATCAAGCACTGGACTTGAGAGGCGGGGCCAGAGGCCCAGGGTGGGGCTTGAGGGGCAGGGCTAGAGAGTGAAGCTTTAAACTGACAGCATAGCCTCCCCCCCCCCACCCAGGACTGCAGCCTCTCTCAGAGATGTAGAGGGTTATCCTCCAGTGTCTTGAAACCTCCAGTAACTGTGAGCTAAATAAACCTTTCCTTCCCTCATTTTGAGTGTCAGGTATTTGTCCCAGCAAGGAGAGAAGAGTAACTGAGACACAGGGTTCCTAACAAATAAGAAAACCTACATGTTTTGGAAAGGAAAGAGAAATCACATGGACATCAGTTCTGAGTAAGATAAACCAACATATCTCAAATTATAGGTGCAGAGCCATTCCAGTGTTTCTGGTGGCTTGCGTGAATTCATCTCATATCAACATTTTGGTAAATTAAGAATTTACTTCTAGGAAAAAAAAAAAAATTAAGTTGCCATCAATTACAAAATACAGTATACAGCCGGGCGTGGTGGCTCACGCCTGTAATCCCAACACTCGGGAGGCTGAGGCACGAGGATTGGTGCGAGTTCGAGACCAGCCTGGGCTACAAAAGTGAGCTCAAGGCCAGCCTCAACTGCATAGCGAGACCCTGTCTCAAAAAGACAAAATAAATAAATAAATAAATACATACAGTATACAGCTATTATGGTTTGGGTCTAGTTGTCCTTCCAAAGCCTCATTCAGTCATGGGGTGACTTCTGGAGTTTGGGATTAATTATTGTGGGTGTGCATGCTGCACCTGCCCAGGGGCAGGTAATTTGCATTACAATATGAGAGAAGAGAAGCTAACTGCTTGAGCTACTGCTCTTCCATTGTGCTCTCACTCTTGGCCACTGCCATGAAAGGTTGCCCTCTGCCCTGTGCCAATCTGCCTTGGAGCCATCCAAGTATGGACTGAAACCTCCATTAACTGTGAGTTAAATAAACCTTTGCTTCTCTAATTTTAAATGTCAGGTACTTGTCCCAGCAATGAGAGAACAGTAACTGAGACAATAGCCCATTTTAAAATTCTTAGATTCAGCCTACATAAAACCAGTCTAAAGGGGCCAGGCAGGATGGCTCAGTGGTCTAAAGCGCCTGCAGGCGGCTGCAGACACCACGGTTTGATCCCCAGTACATATGCTGCACCAGCCCTTCCCTCAGGGCAGGCTGAGCCGGCCATAAAAACAAATAAACAAACAAAAGTCTGAAACAAGAAAAAAATAAAATAATTCTTTAAAAAAAAAAACAGTCTAAAATTGCTGTGCAAGTTCCCAAACACTTAAACTCAATTCTATATTTAGTTCACAGCAGACCAGCTCATCAACCCACTCTTATCTGAGGTTAATATTTTGAATAATACAGAGATAAAGCATATTATGTATTTCCCTCAACTCAAACTTTCATTATTTTTATAGCATTGGCTCTTAATGAAGTAGTAATTACTTTTAAAAATTATTGGTACATTTTTATGGTACATAATGTTTACATTCACCTTAGGGAGCAGGCGCATGTACCTTTTTTTGTTTTTGTGGCTCTAGGGATCAAACTTAGGACCCTGCACTTGCAGGGTATGCAGAAAAAATAATTTGTATTATACTATTGAGATAGTATCTAAAATTTTAGGGTCCAGTGCTTCAACTCTGATGTGTAATCTTTCAAACCTAAGGAAGTCATAGCCTCTATCTTGAGGCTTGATCACCTCTTTGGTGTGTAGAAGCTTTGAATTTGATATAAACCCATTTGTTATTTCTTAATACTATTTCATATGAAGAGTTTTATCTATCTTCTCTTCCAGCAGATTGTTTCAGTATCTATGTCAGGTTTGTTTGTTTTTCTTTTGTTGTTTTGGGAGATGTGTGTGTGTGTGTGTGTGTGTGTGTGTGTATCTTAGTTACTTTTTACCCGTTGCTGGGACAAATACCCAGCACTCAAGATGAAGGAAGAAAAAGTTTATTAGCTCACAGTTACTGGAAGTTTCAGTCCATACTCAGCTGGCCCAAGCCTGAGTAGAACAGAGCAGAGAGCATCCAGTTCATGGCGGCAGAAACAGCAACAATGGTGACAGAGGCAGTGGAACAACCAAGGGAGCAGAGAGCTACAGCACTAGTCTGTCTCTCTGTCTCTCTTTATATTACACTCAGGCTCTCTGCCTCAGCCTATCTGCCTTAGGCTATACCCATAATCCCAGAAGTACTTAACACACATAATCCTAGAGATCATGTATCAAGTCTCAAACTCTAGATCAGTACTAAATCACATAATCCTGGTGACTCATGAGTCAAGTCGCAATCTGTAGAAGTGTGTGTGCTTATTTTTAAGACGGGGTCCCGCAGTGCAGGCTAGCTGTTGCCACTGCTTACTGCTTCAGTGTCTCCTGCCTGCTTCATATGACTATTTCTGTTCTGTGACACCCCTCTGCCATTCCACCCTGCCTTAGAGCCTTGGACTATGAACTGAACTATCAACTGTGAGCTGAAATAAACCTTTCCTCCTTTACCTTTGTTTTTTTTTGCTTTTTTTTTTTTTTCCTGTCTTTTTCAAACAGGGTCTCACTGTGCAGTTCAGGCTGGCCCTGAACTCACTTTTATAGCTCAGGCTGGTCTCGAACTCACACAGATCCTCCTGTCTCAGCCTCCCAAAAGCTGAGATTATAGGCACACTGGCTCCTTAGAACAAGATCTTGACATAGGCCATAGGCCAAGAGCCACCCAAGCATATTGGAGTTCAAATCTTGCCACAGATTGCACCAGGTGTTGGACATAAAACTAGGGGATTTAATGTGTGTTCTGTTGGATTTTGGTCTTGCTCTGGTCCCATTCCTTTCTATTCCCTTATTTGTGCCTTTCTGGATGGGAATATTTATCTTTTTAAAAGTGCTTAACTTCCTTTTCATTTGAACAAGGGCTTAAAACTAAGAGTTTGCCTTAACACAGGAGAAAATTTGGACAGAGATTTTTCAGTAATGCCGAAACTGTTTGAACTTTGGCAACTCTTAGAAATGGACTAAATAACTTTCCCATAAAAGGAAGCACATGAATATTTTGGAGGCCAGAGGCAGAATGTTATTCCTTGTATCTATACGTCTCCCCCAAAGCTTTATATGCTCATAGGCAGGGCTTTTCAGAGCTGGCTGGATCTACAACATGTGATACTGGGATTAAGAGTGTATAGTACCAAATTAGTCCATTGATTGGAATTAGTATAGCTCTGGCTGTGGATAGCAGAAGCCTCACCCTCTGCTGTGCCACCTGCCTTAAAGCTAACAATTATGGACTGAAAATCTCTACAAATTGTGAAGTGAAATAAACCTTTCCCCCTTTAATTTTTGGTATTAGGTATTTTGTCTCAGGAAGGAAAAAGTAAGTAAGATAATGTATATGATTGTGATACCTTGTTTATATTTGCTTGCTTTTAAACCTAGAAACGGAGGGGCCAGGGAGATAGCTCCATGGCACAAGGGCCTGCCTGGCAAGTGCAAAGTCATGAGTTTGGACTTCAGTCCCACAGGAAAAAAAAAATTAAATTAAATAAATAAACCTAGAAACAGAATCACTGGAAATGGTATTGAATGTGATTTACCTTTTAATCATTATTATTTCTAAGGGTTAACCTATGTACATGGTTATAGTTCATTACCTTTTCATTGTAGTGTAGCATTCAGTTGTGTGAGGATACATTCTCCCAACTACGAATGTTATTTCATTTTTTATTAGTCTATCACG
Organism: Myocastor coypus; assembly: GCA_004027025.1. NCBI lineage: Eukaryota > Metazoa > Chordata > Mammalia > Rodentia > Myocastoridae > Myocastor > Myocastor coypus. The sequence continues at coordinate 2,390 of PVJA010034543.1, read as the reverse complement.
TGCAGTAAGTTATCATTTATTCCCCTCAGTTTTTCTCTGAAACTGGTCTTAGTCAGTTACTGGATCTCCTGGGCTATCCCTAGAATTTTCTTGCTTCTCTTTTTTGTTTATTTGTATTTTTTTCCCAACTATCTCAGAGAATTCCTGAAAATATATTGTACTTTACCTATTGAGATTTTTTTTTATACCATCATATTTTGAATTTCCAAAAAGTCTAATTCTCTGGGTGTTCCTTTTTAACTTACTATACTGTTTTCATAAAGATGAGTCTTGAATTTTTTTTTTTTTTAATTTATGGCTGGCTCACCCTGCCCTGGGGGTGGGGCTGGCACAGTATGTAGTGTCAGGGATCAAACTGCAGTCCCTGTGGTTGCCTAAGCTTGCCTAAGGCAAGTGCTTTAGACAGCTGAGCCATTTCACTGGCCCCTTGAAATTTCGTCTTACTTTCTGCATTTTCTGTTTTTCTTAATATGCTCAATTATAGGCACTTGTTCACTTGATCTCCTTGGGACCTTCCAGTCCATAGCCTCTCTGTTTCAATGTTCAGTCTTCTTCCAACAAAGGAGAAGGTAGTTGCTTAGTTGTATAAAATGAAGGCTGAGATCTGAGCATCTCACTGGTTCTCAGGTAGCCAGGGTCTCTTGTTTTCAGCCCAACTCCACTACTACCTTCAAATGTCTTCTGCTTGGGAGCATGCATCGAGGAATTTGTTTGCTTCTTTTCATTATGTACAACTCTCCTTTTCAGGATTAAATTTCAGTTTTCACTTTTCACAATGGGTTTGCCACAAGAAACAGGTGTAGTGAAAATCACCATTAAATCAAAGTCAACATGGAAAAGACTCTCATTAATATTGTCATCATTGGACACATGGACTCCAGCAAGTCCACCACCACCAGCCATCTGATCTACAAACACAGTGGCATTGACAAAACAATCATTGAAAAATTTGAGGAGGCTACTGAGATGGGAAAGGGTTCCTTCAAGTATCACACACACAATTTCTGGTTGGAATGGTGACAGTATGCTGGAGCCAAGTGCTAACATGCCTTGGTTCAAAGGATGTAAGGTCACCCATAAAGATGGCAGTGCCAGCAGAGCCACCCTGTTTGAAGCTTTAGATTGAATCCTTCCATCCACTCGCCCAACTGATAAGCCTTTGCGCTGCCCCTCCAGGATGACAATACAAAACTGGTGGTATTGTCACTGTCCTTATGGGCCAGGCAGAGACTGGTGATCTCAAACCCGGCATAGTGGTCACCTTTGCTGCAGTAAATGTCACAGCTGAAATTAAGTCTGTTGAAATACACCATGAAGCTTTGCATGAAGCTCTTGCTGGGGATAATGTGGGCTTCAGCATCAAGAATGTGTCTGTCGAGCCAGATGAGGTGGCACACACCTGTAATCCCAGCACTTGGGAGGCTGAGGCAGGAGGATCAGCACAAGTTTGACACTGGCCTGGGCTACAAAAGTGAGTGCAAGGCCAGCCTGAACTGCATAGTGAGACCCTGTCTCAAAAAGACAAAAAAAAAAAAAAGAACATGTCTGTCAAAGATGTCTGCCATGGAGCCAGTGAGATGGTTCAGTAGTCTAAAGTGCCTGCTTAGAAAAGCTTAGGCAACTGCAGGGACTGCAGTTCAATTCTCCACACCACATGCTGTGCCAGCCCCACCCCCAGGGCAGGCTGAGCAGCCATGACATAAATAAATAAAGTTAAAAAAAAAAAATGTCTGCTGTGGCAATGTTGCTGGTAGCAGCCAAAATGATCCACCAATGGAAGCAGCTGGTTTCACTGCTCAGGTGATTATGCTGAGCCATCCGGGCCAGATCAGTACTGGCTATGCCCCTGTCCTGGATTGTCACACAGCTCACATTACTTGCAAGTTTGCTGAGCTGAAAGAAAAGATTGATCGCCAGTCTGGTAAGAAGCTGGAAGATGTGCCTAAGTTCTTGAAATCTGGTGATGCTGCCATTGTCGACATGGTCCCAGGCAAGCCCATGTGTATCAAGAGCTTCTCTGACTGACTACCCACCTCTGGGTTATTTCACTGTTCACAATATGAGACAGACAGTTGCTATGGGTGTCATCAAAGCTGTGGATAAGGCTACTGGAGCTGGCAAGGTCACCAAGTCTGCCCAGAAAGCCAAGAAGGATAAATGAATATTATTCCCAATACCTGCCACCCCAGTCTTAATCAGTGGCACAAGATCAGTCTCAGAGCTGTTTCTGCCAATTGACCATTTAAGTTTAATAGTGAAAGACTGGTTAATGATAACAATGCATTATAAAACCTTCAAAATGAAAGAAGAATGTTTTGTGGACCATTTGTGTGTGTGTGTGTGTGTGTGTGTGTGTGTGTGTGTGAGTGTGTGTGTGTGTGTGTGTGTGG
>PVJA010034542.1:0-22500 GCA_004027025.1 Myocastor coypus | reverse complement strand
GAGTAAAGACACAGAAAGGAAGACACGGCGCCCGCCAGAGGCCAGCGTGGGCGCAGGAAGCGAGCGCGGGACCTCGGGGTCTGGGCCTGGAGCTAGGTGCCAATCAGTCCACACTGGACATCCTGGGAGAAAACCGCAGGGCACGCAGCCGTCCACAGAAGCCCCCGGAGGCGAGGAGTCCCTAAGACAGCCCTGGACAGAGAACCTCGAGCCTGTCCGCTCCAGTCTCTTGGCTGTGCCAGGCTGAGGTCCCGAGTGGAGCGACTGAGTGCACACCTCCTGCAAGCGCAGGCTTCTGGGCCTCTGCATATCGTCAGGCTCACCGGCAATTCTTCAGGGAGGAGCAGGTCCAAGGCTAGAGATAAGGCCTAAATGGATGGCTTCTTATTCTGCACTGTACACAACTCCTTCAGAATCAAGTTGGAGGTCAACAGCTAAACAAACTGGGAAGGAAGCCTCTTACAAACAAGCTGAAGTATGCCCCGTGCGGGAACCTGGGGCCCTAGTGCTTTCTTTTTTCTTTTCTCTTTTTTTTTTTTATTTTTTTATTTTTTTATTTTATCTTTACAAGAGAAAATATTACCCAGCAGAAAATAAACACCACACCAGCACTGCAGGATTGACAACTGAGAGCATGTACAAATCAAAACCTTTGCCCTGCTTGGTTGAAAAGGGGGAACCAAGACACCATAATTGACGGCCTTTCTCCCGGCACCCTCCCCGATATGCAATGCCGCGATTCTAGGCAAGCCGTACAGTTTAGCGAGGCCGTTTTCCATTTCTGCCTGTACGAAAGCCCACTCAGCATATCCATCTACTCTACTGCTCTGGCACGTTCTCTGAAGATCTCCTGGCTCCTTTCCCCTCCCCTCTGCACTGGACGGTGCACCCCCCACCGTTCTCACAAAGTGAACTATGTCCGTAGCAGCGCTTCCTACTTATACCAGTAATTTCCACCATTACTGCGATGACGCCCCAGGTATCTATAAACCATGGGCTCAGGTTGTCATTGTCCTGTTGGTGGACATTAATGACGTGTGCGAAGCTGGCAAGCGACCCTCCTTGACTCACAGCCACCGGCTCAAATTCTCCTTGTGCGAACACCCCAGTCTATGTTCCTGTCTCCACAAATAGCCTCATTATCTCATTATTCACCCGGCGCCAAAACCGAGAGCCATCTTCTCACCTTCTGCATCCAATTGGATGCGAATTTTGTAGCTCGATCTCTCAGGTCTCTTGCAGTAATTCTGCTTGCTACTCCCTCCATATTTTTTTGAACATAGGAGCCACATGAATGAAGCAGCCCATGGCAGACAGACCAGAATTTCTGTCACTGGAAACTCACACAGCACACACAGCTACCAGGCAAAGAGGTGACCAACCAAGTTCCATTCATCCTTGACTCTGCAGGGTATCCTGGGTTCCTATCCAGTCCGTTCCAAACCTACCGCCTATTCATCCACCTTGTTTACATTTGTTATCTACAAATAGTGTCCTAATGTTATCTCCAGGTAGTATCTCCAATGCTAATATCCTACTTTTTCCCTTTGACACTTTTTCTAGAGCACTGCAAGAATCCTTACTAAGATTTTGTCATATGCATTAAAAAGATCAGCTTTAGAAGCCATGGCATGGCCCTATGAAACTTTCTGTCATGAATCTGTGCAATGGATAAACAGTGGTTGATTGGTCCCAAAGACCCCTTGTGACATGGCAAGAGGCAGTCCAGTTTTTCTTCTTCTCACACGTATTCTGATGTTCGAACCACTCGATATTGCTTTTCCTTGCCGAAGACAAAATACACTTAACAAATAAACCTTTATATTCAGAATGCATTACAATCCTAGCTATCAGTGTCAGCCCTCAAAGCTGCCCACATCTTGTGTCCTTACCCAGGTAGGTCCAGGGTCTTCCCATACATGAATAAATAACTCAAGTGCCCTGATGAGTGTTAGACATTAGTTAATATTCCTATGTTTCACCAGTCTGGTTTTTTTTTTTTCTTTGAAAATATGATGACAAGGATTTAGGAACTTACCACACGCAGCTAAGTGTATTGAGTCTTCTCTATAATATAAATTAAAAGTCAATGTCTTCATAATTGGGTGAGCAACCAAATCCAACTGACCAGGAGGAATGTCATTAGTCTCACGCTCTTGGAGGAGCTCCTTCTGTGAGAGTGCCCTGGGGCTTCTGGGGCCTCCCGCACTATCTTCAGGTAAGGGCTGGTTGGAAAAGTGCTTTCCCACAGCATCCCTCCGCCCTCACATCTCCACTCGGGATGGCAAGGGATCCACACGGGGCCTGCGATGTTTACAGGTTGCCTAGCCAAGCCAGGGGAGTTACCAGTTAGAAACAATTTGCAACTGGAAGAGGTCAGGGGCAGCGTAGGGCTCCACTAAGCACTGGGTTCGCATCTCCAAGGTATATCCTGGAGTGACCGGGAAGCCCTCCTGCTGGGAAGCACCAACGGCATGAGCACCGCTACCGACTTGAGGGTACCAGGCCACTTGAGGAAGGAAAGAAATGTTGGCAGAATCTCTAGTACAGCTCATATCGATAATAACACCACCTGCACCGCAGGTCTATTATGAAAACAAAGATGCTAACAAATATGAAAATGCCTTGCAAGGAAATAAAACGCTCTACGTATGATAGTCTCAGGTAGCCTAAATCTCTGCCTAGCTACCCAAGCTGGAAGACCTTGCAGCGGATAAGTTTTTTGTTGTGGCTGCCACTGTAGACTCGTCTCTGTACCTCACCTTCCAGATTGCACTCACAGCATAATAGCCAGGAAACAAACAAACAAACAAAAAACTGTCTGGCTTCACATTCTGTATCTGTCACATTTACTGGGAGTTTTTGTATGCCCATTTTAGCCTGAGGTGTTGCATAGAAGCTGTTAGGGTTTGTGTCTAGCTGTCCTCCAAAGCCTCATGCAGGTCATGAGCAGACCTGGCTGGAGGAGCAGCCGGTGACTTGAGGGGCAGGGCCAGAGAGGTGCGACCCTTACACCCACGGCAGGCGCTGTCAGACGTCACCCCCTTCCTTGTACCCCAGGCAGCAGTCTCTCCTGCACGTATGGAGAGATTCATCCTGGACACAGCGGCATAGAGTCTTGAGGTCCCGCCATGTAACTCAGGCTGCTTTAAAGTATGAAACCTCCTGTAACTGTCAGCTAAATAAACCTTTCCTCCCCTATGCTTACAAGTCAGATATTTGTCCCAGCAACAAAAGAAAAGTAACTAAGACAGAAGAAGTCTCGGGCCTTTTTTTGTTAAAGAATTGAAACACATTCACAAACAACATAATTAAAACCATAGAATTTCACAGCAGGAAGAGACCATCAAGATCATAATGGAGAGTAAAGTTTATTTGGGAGATATAATTTGATTTTTCCCCTTCGTGGATTAAATGACCAGCACAATCTGCTCCAGATTGTTGTGACCCTTCTTCAAAGTAAATCACCTATGTCTTTTAGAAAAGGAGATAGGTTTCCCTCTACATTTACTTTATTTTTATTTATTTATTTATTTATTTATTTATTTATTTATTTATTTATTTATTTTGTGGGACTGGGGTTCAAACTCACGACCTTGCACTTGCCCAGCAGGCACTTGTGCCTCGGAGCCATCTCCCCAGCTCCCTATCCCTCTACTTTTACTTTAAATGGTAGTTAACTGGCACCTTTTAAAATATTTTGTTGGTCTCTTGCGGCCTGCCCAATGGGCAATGCAGCTTGGCAACCACACTTCCTGGTGAACATTCTAATCAGGATATAGTCTTTTTTCCAAATGGTCTCAGGATAAATGAATTGAACAACTGCATAAAGAAAGCACCATAATGAACAACTTCAGTGACAAAGGAGGAGGATACGAGGATGAAAGAAAACCTTGTGCGTTCCTTGACAGAACAGTTAGAAAAGCAATTGTATCCATCAAGGGAGGTTCTCCTGCCAGATAGATACGAGTAGCGCCAGGATGGTACGGTTGCAATCACAGGAGGACAGAGAGCGCGGTGTGAGCCCCGCCTCGCTGGCTCTGGAAGCTGTGTCCACACGAGTTGAATCAGGTACTGTCAACAGAATGAAATTGGAAATGCTTTCCCGAGTATCAACCGCAAATGTATTCTTAATCCCCCCGCCTGTTTGGTATACATTTATATTCCATTCTATCAGCCTATCACCTTGTAAATCCTGGACGTCAAAGCGCAGCGACCACTGTAGATGGATGTCAGAGCCAGTCCTCCCATATCTCAGCCACTTTCTTATCATGGAGCTACGATACCCAACACCCAAACTCAAAGGAAGAGAGCCTGCTTTGGGTTCCCTTGAGGAAGCCTTTCCTCTGTGGTTGGTTGGTGCTAGGCAGAAGCTGCAGGACACAGGGCGTGGCAGAGGAGAGCTGCCAGGGTGTGGGGGACAGAACACAGAGGCCACTGACAGCGGGAGCAGGAAGAGAACATCCCCTGCTAGCCCACACCCCGCCGTCCCACTGTTTCACCTCCTCTAATCAAGAGTCACCTCTTCACATCACACTTGGCTCTGAAGCCCCATAATCCAAACACCCCCTCAAGCCCCACCTTGGAGAGCAGAAGGCACCGGGGGACATCCAGATATAAACCTCAACATCTAACATCTTGCGCATAAAGGATGTTAAAAATGGAAGAAGAACACAGATACCATATAATGATGATGTGATTTAATGAGTAAAATCGTATCTTCAAGGAAAAGAGCGCATTAATCACAAATGGACCGTGAACACCCTAATAGGTTAGAGTGGTAAACACTGTAATAGGTTAGAGTTGCTGAACTGCGTTCTAATGTGTCACACAGAATGCTTGCTGTTTTTAGTACTGAAGAAGGCTATTAATCTAAGGTGTTGCTCTTCCTATTTTCAGAAGAATAACATTTCAAAATACTGTCACCTTTCAGATCGGCAGGCTAGAATGCGCCCACACTAGGGTGGGAATTATAAGGCCTATTCATCCGCAAGCTTCAGGATATAAACTGATCGCCAGCTGGGGTCAGGAAGAAATTATGGAGACTCCTAAAAGCTTCCCCCAGAGCTCACTGCCATGCTCGCTGCTGGAGTCACCAGCCCTGTGTTGAATTGGAGCTCAACTGTTATTTTTTTTTTTTTTATTGAGCAGCAATTCTTAGGGTTTTCAAAATAAGAAGAGAGTGCTCAAATGGTCCTAGTGGCTCCCATGCTCTGGCTTCCGAACAAAAGGCCAGTGATGGGTGGTGGACGTGGAGGAAACGGTGCTGCCGGTGGGGTGGAATCCGAAGTGCTGCTTTCTGTGTGACGTCCCACCGTCTTTCATGGGAGGATCAGGAAAATGGCCTGACTCTCTTTGGAGAAAGTGCGTAGCGCACAGAGACGAGTGTTGCATCTCCGAGGTCCACAGCTGTACCGACATCGCTTTTCTCATCGAAAGCTACTTGGGAAGTAAATGAATGCTCCCTTCAGACCTAAAGCGTGTCCACCCGGGCTGGTAATTTCATTAAGGGAAAATAGTTTGGAGAGCTTATTGCACCTGAGCAAATAAACAGGACATGCAAGGAGAGGCAGCCTCCGCTCAAGGACACGATGCCATCAGAGGCAAGCGACAGCTACTGGTGGTGAAGCATCAGGGTTTATTTAAGGAAAAAAACAACTGTCAGCCATGGGTTCCAACACCTGGATTCCCAGGGACCCTGGATGCTGCCTTCCATACCAGCCTTGCTCCTTAGCTGTCCTGCGTACACCATGGTGGAGACCTGTTTCATGCTGCAAATAGCAGTGAAGCTGCCTGAAATTAGCTTTCGCAAAAGCCACTACATTCCCTAACTCGATCCAAGCTCTTTGCTCCTACAGGGAGCAGCTGGATGCTTTCTGCTGTGCCCAGAGTCAAAAGTTCATCCCACCTGGGGGACACTGGCATCCACACACCTGAAGAGAACAGCACCACAGTGTGCAAAGTGGAGATGTGTTGCCAGATCCTCGCTGCTGTGCCGCTGACACCAGTGGGGAGCAGAGTAGGAGCCAGATGCACCAGCCCTGTTGTCCAATTAATGGTGCTCTGAAATGATAACGAGAATCCAGCACGGACGAGATAATGCTATGAACGTTAGATGCTGCCATGCTATTTAAAGCAAAAATGAACGCACCAAACTTCAGCACAGCTCTCCTGGAAATTGCAAACTCATTTGCATGATAAATATGGGGGGGGAGGCTTTCTGTAGGTGGAGGTGATAGAAATACTAGTGAGCAAAGCTTGGCTCTTACCCCTTGAGTGCCGAAAAATTCAATGAATAAATTCTTTTTCCAACTTGCTTCTAGCTCTCAGACTATGGAAGGAAATAGGAGGCCAAGGAAGGAAATATGGGAACCAAGTTTGACTCCTACAGTTTGTGCCCATTACAGGAGTCAGGGCAGGGGTGGTAGGAGAGAGAATTCATGGAACGAGTGAAGAAGAATGGTGCACGTGACCCGGGTGGAAGAGTTGGTACTGCGTTGAGCAGAATTCATGGCTAAGTTATAAAGGGAAGTTCAGAAAAGCTCCTGGATAGAGAGTGGAGAACGTTGAATCACTCAGTACATTTGACTATGTGAAAATATTATGTTGTATTTTGTAATGGCTCAAGAGGAACCCAGAGAGGAAGGAGAGAGCAGGCCAAGAATCATCAAAAGTTTTCGGAGCTCACACTGGGAGAAATGGCTAAGGGAGTTTTTAAAGGACCCAAGGTTCCATTTCCAGTCCTCTGCCTCTGGAACATCAGACAGCTTCTCTCCCAGTTATTTACTTCTTCAGTCAAATGCTCCCACTTGCAGCTGCTTTCCAGAGTGACAGAGCCAGAGTACGAGGGAGAGAATGGTGGTGGAGAAATGGAGCCCTGTAGGAGAAGAATCCACAGCAGGGCTGACGGAAAAGCCACAGACACAAAATAAGCAATAAAAATCCACTGTCAGGAAAGCATCAGAGTCCAAGATGATTAGATGAAGCAGAACTCCCTAGACATCTGCCCAACTCCTCAGGCGGGTATTGAATTTCCCTGAGGACGCGGGGTCGAGGTTCTTAGCAGCGGCGGTGATATCTAGATTGCACTTCTGAAGGGCAGGCCTGTGTCTTTGTGCATCACATAATGCCTCTGCAGGCACCAGTACAAACCTCCCAGGAAGAACTTATGGATGTTTCTTGAATAATTTATAATGGTGAGATGAAATCTCAGTGCCTAACTGCCGAACAGGGAATCAGGGCCTTCCCAGGGGCCTTCAAGTCTGAAACACAGGAATTGCTGTTTGCATGGGACAAATAAGTGTCCGAAGACCACAGTTTGAAGGGCTCCTGGACATTCTTTGTCTACCAGCAAATTCCAGAGTGAGATTCCCACCATAAAGTAGACTTAGGACAACAGATCCAATAGCAATGACTTTTTTACCCATTTCTCTTAACCCTGAACAGAAAAAAATTGCCCTTCACGTTTTCAAAAGGTTTTAAGAGTATTGGAAGACTCTTAGCCACCCTAGAGGAATCTGAAAACAGCGAATACCATGCTAGTAGTTCTTTGGGTTTTAATAGATGCTTAGGACAGAGTCATAAAACCAGAAGAAATAAACACATAAAGATTTATTTTTTAAAAAAGGCAGATTTACAATCATTAGTACAGTCTTTCAAAAAAATTTTTAAATCACATATTATTTACTCATTTATTTATTTGGTACAGGGTCTTGCTACACATCTCAAACTTGTAGTGATCCTCCTGTCTCAGCTTCACCAGTGCTGGGATTACAGGCATGCACCACCATGCCTAGTTTTGGTGGTCAGCACAGCATGTAGTAATGGGGATTGAACTCAGGTCCTTGCACTTGCCAGGTAGGTGCTTAGAACACTGAGCTATCTTCCCAGCCCCCACTGCTCCAGTCTTGGAGAGATGATGGTTGACATTGATTTGCCAAGTGGCATATGTCATAGCTAACAGAGAGGATGAAGATGGAATTTACATAAAAGTAAGGAAAGACTCAAGTACAGAGAAAATTTTGACATGGGATGTTAAGTACAAAATTGCAGGACAGGCCAGCCAGATAGTTCAGTGGCTAAAACACCTGCTTAGGCAAGTGCAGGGACCAGGGTTTGATCCCCGGTGTGCCATTCTGGCCCTACCCCTGTGACAGGCTGAGACAGCGAAGGAGACTGGGCATGGTCACACACACCTGTTACCTGAGTGATTGGGAGGCTGAAAAAAGGAGGATCATTATGAGTCTGATCTGTGTATTGAGATCCCGTAGACCTTGTACTAAATAAATAAAAATGTGGGGGCACAGTGTGTAGATAGTGCCTCAGCAAGGGCCTGGCTCTCCAGTAATTCAAGACCATAAAGAACAATACAGTTTGCTGGAAAAGAGATAGTTGTGGGCCAGGAGAACGTTCTAGAAAGAAAGGAAAGGCTTCCATGAAACAAAGACCAAGATTCAACATGGGATCAATTCCCCAACAAGGCAGGAACAACAATACTTCTTTTTCTTGTGCTTTTCAATCTAGAATTTCTTCCAAAAGGACAATTGAAAAAAATCTTTGTTAGACTGTCTTGTCTATAATATGCTTAACACTTTTGAATTGTCCTTACTTTAAATTCACCAAGATGGGGTGATCCATGGTAATCTTTCCAGGGTTGAGTGCCAATCGGTGGTGACACTGATAAGGAGTGACCTTTGCCAGTTACGACCAGCACTGTTCTGAGTGTTTCACTCACTGACTCATTTATCCTCACAGACGTTCCACCACCATCCCAGATTACAGACTGGAGAAGTGAGACTGAATAGTCCAGTAGTCTGTCTATGGTCTTGGTGTTCTCTAGTGACAAGGGTGGTGTAGGGATTCAAGGAGCCTGCTTAGAGCTGCGTCTCTAACAGTGTACTTTGTACCCTGGGTTAGAGCCATGACGCTGCTGTATTGTGCTAAGGTGGGGCTCAGGAAGAAAATGAGAGGGACTCAGGAGAGCTCTGCCGAGCTGGTGGAAGAGCCTGAGCTTCCTCAAGGAGAAGAGAGATCCTTGGAAAGCTGTTAAGCTTAGGAGCAACGCAATCTCATTTTCTTTGTACCAAAGCTCTGTGGCTTTGGTGGACAAGGACGAAGGTAGAACAAGGCCTCATGCAGCAGAACCAGGATGCAACACAGGTAGCGCAGGTGAAGAGGGAGGCTTTGGCCCAGATGGGTGATGGGAAGGAGAACTGTTGGGAGGCACAGCCTCGGGAAGGGGAGGGGGAGAACAGGAAGAATCCAAGGTCATTTCTGAGCAACTGCTGTGGGAAAGTCATTGCAGAGTGAGGGGTGGGCACAGGTGGAGAGGGCGGAAAGACAGAGGCCCCTCGCTCCACCACCGTGGTGGCCACTACGTGGGTTCAGGCTTCAGCCTGGGTTTTGTCAATTTCTAACAGATTTGTACCTCGTGTTCTATTATTAATTTTTTTTTTCTTGTGGGACTGGGGTTCAAACTCATGACCTTGCACTTGCCAGGCTCACCCTTTATTTCTAATGAGGGCCTATTTGTTGTACACACTGACCATACTCCTTGTGAGGCATTGGTCTGTGAAAATCCATGCAGTATTTAAACTTGTGTGTCTGACTTATGTCACTTAAAATCAAAGATAGAATGGAATTATAGACATAGATAATGGAGCATGTCAGGAAAAGCAATCAAGAAAATCAAGAAATCATTCCAATATAATGCAGGTCTTTCAGTTGAAATTATAAGATATTTATCTCTAGGATAGATTTTAGAATATTCTAGAATACTTACTTGTGTCTATTTTTATATTCATCTTGGACTTTGAGGTCTTTGTGATATCTATATAAAGAAGATTGTTTCTTGGCCTTTTGGCTAAGATCAAGTGTAGAATCTGTTCTTATCTTTTTAAAGCCTACATGAAGAAATCTGCCGCAAGATAATAAAGCCTACCACTGCATATTTAGCATGTTTCAGATTCTATTGGATATATATATATATATATATATATATATATATATATATATATGTACATATACATATATATACATATATAATTATAATACCTTCTTATATATATGTTCTTTAAGAGGATATTACAATTTTCAAAATGGAGCCAAATTCGTTGTATAAATTTCTTGTTTTTTAAAATGCCCATCACATAGCTCAACCAAATGGAAATCAAAGATTTTTGAAGCAACACTAAAACTACGCTTGGAATATGTGTCATTCGGGACTTTTAGATATGCATTGCTTCTAATGTAAACTCAGTTACTGCTATACTCTCTCTCAAGTAAGTGGATGTTTAACCAAAAGATAAAAAATACTGCAGTAAACAAAAGCCAAATTAAAAAAATAATAATAATAAAATGCCCATCAGAAACATAGTAAACTATGTTGCTTAAATATCTATTTCTTAGATGCCAAATATTAAACTCTGCTCAGAATTAAAGCTTAAAATGATCTCTTCTGAAGAACTAGCACATTCCCTCCATCCTGACAGTGAAAATTAGGCAATGCATGAGACCTCCTTTTTAGCAATATTGCAGAGAAATCCTAGTCTGCTTTCAGAGCCACCAAGGTGCCCCTCATTGTGGGCATCTGTCTCCCATTCCCGCTCACATCCCATGTGCCTCTTCTATCTAAAAACACCCTGTGATATGTGTGATATAAACAAATAAATTAATAATCTGACTTAATCTCACAAGTGGGTGAAAGCCAGTGGATTCTCCAGAATCATCTAAGTGTTTCATGGTCTTTGTGATAAATGATAAACCTGTATAAACTATGCACCCAGGTTCACCTTGAAATCCTGAGCCTCCACTGGAACAAAGAAAAACCATCTTTTTTTATTATTACTCGTTTGTTTGCTTAGGGAAGTTTCTACAGGGTGCTTAAGGTTTCACTACTCAATAGGACTGCTAGTGATCTGCCTGGTTACAGCCTTCCAAGAGCTTGGATTATAGGCTCCTGCCACCACACCCAGTATTAACTGCCATCACAGCAAGCCCCAGGGGTGGGGCCAGCACAGCAGGCCCAGGGATTGAACCCTGGCCCCTCAGCCTGCTTGTAGGTGCTTTAATTTGCTGAGCTGTTTGGCCAGCCCAAAAATACTATCTTGAAAACTTCTGAGACTTAGAATGAATGGTGTGCATATACACTAAGCAGCCTTGCAAACTCTTATGAAACATCAGAACAGTGTCCAAACAGAGCAAACAAGAATACAAGGCCTCAGCGTTTTAGACAATGGAGGGGCCAAGTCTATACCATGTCTTCCGTTGCCCATTTGATCTCAGTGTCTCCCAGAAGTGGTCTTCCACCTTTCCTGGGCATAGCTGCCCTTCTGTTTGCTCTTCTCGGTGGCTTTTATCCTCTTGAATGATTTGTTGTCCTCAGTTTATGCCATCGATGTCCCATGCTCTTTTCCCAGAGCCAGCTTGAGCTACTGAGAGTGGATACACATCTGGAACCTTTACAAGGAGCATCTGCATCCCCCGGAATAATTAGCATTTTGCTTTATAACACATCCTGCTTTGCATTTATATTGCCCCCTGAATCAAGGGACTTTAAGACATCGAATCACTTAACCTACCCAGCTAGCTCTCTCACCCAATACTGCAGAAAGATCTGCAGAAACTTTATTCAAATTCACCCCAGAAAATGGGTAAAAGTGAAATTAGGCAAGGGAGGCCATAAAATCAGGAGCCTAGAATAGGAGCACCTGGAGGTGGGACTTGGTGCTCTGCACATCTAGCCCAGCTGCCTGCCGAGAGCTCCTGAGCCCTGATGAAGGCCATTAGCACCGCTCGCAGCTGGCCTCTGCCCCATCCTGCAGCCTGGTGGCCTCTATAAGGCCTACAGACCTTTTCCTGGGACTGTGTTAGAATAAAACGGAAGCTTTTTGCAATACAGTTAAGATCAGCTATCCTGCCAACCTACCATTGCTGTGGTACTCGGTCAGACAGGTATTTTAAAAATGGTCCCAAGTACTTTACCAGTTTGTCCCTTTGATAAATACATGGAGGACTGAAAAAGCAATTTTTATGAATGATGCCTAGAAATCATAACTATGTTCTTTTGTCTTTGCACAGAGACTAAGTCTCTTCCCTTCCCTTCCCAAAATACTGGGGAATGGATAAAGAGTACATACAACCCTGGTCCTCACCAGTAAGGACATGGTTCCTATGCGCACAGAACCATCACCTTTTTGAGGATACTGGGGAAGTAGTGAGATCCAGCGTGCATGTTTAATCCCATCCATGCTCCCAGGATGAGGGCTGCTGTGGTGCGATTTAGAAATTTCACGATGTTCATATGGAAGTTCTCATCTTGTTGTTTAAAATAAATGAGTTAATCCAACCTCATGTTGCTCTATTTGGTTAAGACTATGCCTATATCAATCAAAAATTTCCATTGTTGTGGAGCTCACTTCTGAGCTTCCTACCTGTCCTGGTGATGCGCCTCCTTATGCGAGGCAAGTGAAAGGCTTTAAATTCTGGAGCTGTGCAATGGCTTCCGTGTCTGACAGTCTGACGCCCCGATCAAATGTTCACTTTATAACTTTACTAGATTTTGATATTTATTGTTCCATGTTTTCTTTTGCATCAGCATAAATATTTCAGAAAATAATATTGATTTTTTTTTTTGTTGGGATGCCAATAAATAAATTAGCTTAGGGAGAATACCTTTATTGACTATGCCTATGCAAACTATGATGTATTTTTCCACTTATTCCGTGACTCTTTGGTGCCTCTCTGCAGTGTTCTAGAGTTTTCTTTATAGAAATGACATATGCATGTAATAAGTTTATTCCTAGGTATTCTACTCTTTATGCTGCTGTATGTGAGACTTCCTCTTTTATTAGATCTTACACTTAGTTATTATTTGTAGGGGAAAGTTACAGATTTTTATAAATAAAATTGTTCCCTTATTACCTTATTTAATCTCTCATTGTTTCAGGATTTCCTTTCCTAGCTCATTCCCTTGGGTTTTGCAGGTATACAATCACGCCATCTACAAAAACTACTTTTTTTTTTTTTTTTTTTGGCATTCTTTGAAATTATGATTGTGTTTTCTTCCTTCTATCTAATTGTACGAACGGCTCTCAGGCATAATGTCACAATGTCAGCTCACACTGCGGATCAGAGGCATGGGTATCTCACTTTTATTCCTAGAAAGTTACAGTCTACAAAACAATACAACCCACAGCTTAGGCATTATAGGTTACATGGGGACAAATTTCCAAGCAATTGAAGGTTTCCAAATAAATAATTAAATAAGAAACAAGAAAAGAAAATTCTTCTACAAATTCTGTTTTAAGGGATTTCTCCAAACCTTACTCACATTTCAGAAGCCATAAGGGACTGATAATTTTGATTGATGCTTGAAGAGACTTTTACATGACAAAACAAAATAAAGCCAAAATACAGATTTTTAAAAGTATTTATAGCCCATTTATTAAATAACTACAATAATACAGAATAGCCTCCTAAAACTATTTCAACTGTTAAAGGCCACACGTCCAATAAAATGGACAAAGGGTATAAATGGACTTCAAAGAAAGTAAGATATAGATGGTTAATGGCCATGTGGGAAGATAATCTCAAATACAATAAGAGAAATATAAATTGAAGTGACAGTGTAATATCATAACCAGAACAGGTAAAATCTCGTGGCTTAATAAGTCACTACATTATCCAGTCTTTAAAAAGGAAACAATTTAAAATTTCATCCATAGAAATATAAACTGTCAAAAGCTTATTGGTGACATCAGGCAATAGCAATCAATATTACTGAATCAAGTACCAAGTACCTCACCTCTTTTACTTCTATCAATTTGTTCTATAGACATATTTGCGCTCTTGACAAATGAATATTGTAAAAGGTTATGCACTATAGAATCTTTTGGGGGCCCGGCGGGATGGCTCAGTGGTCTAAAGCACCTGCTTGGGAAAGCTTGGGCGACTTCAGGGACCACGGTTTGATCCCCGGCACCACATGCTGCTCCAACCCTGCCCTCGGGGTAGGCTGAGCCGGCCATAAAAATGAGTGAATAAACAAAGGTTCTGAAACAAGAAAAAAAAAAACTAAATAAAAATTTAAAAAGAAAAAAAAGAATCTTTTTTCTTTTTTATGTATTTAGTACAGTGTCTACAGGGGCTACAGGATCTCACTACATAGTTCAGATTTATAGTGATCCTCCTGTTTACAGCCTCCCGAGTGCTGGAATCACAGGCATGTGCCACCATGCCATTTCAATCACCATCTCAGCATGCCCCAAGGGCAGGGCTGGCAGGGCTTGTGGTACTGGGGATCAAGTTCTGGTCCCTGCATCTGCTTAAGCAGCTGCTTTAATTTGCTGAGCTATCTGGCCAGCCCTAGAATCTTTGTAAGACTGATTAACTAGAAACTTTCCTAATGCTTATCTGGAGCAGACTGGTTAAATGGAGTATTCATGTGATGGAATATTATGCAACTAGCTAAAACCCTTGAAGCAGGGCCCTGGGAGAGCTAGCATGTCAAATAGCCAAAGGAGTAGGGATGTCTTCATGAATTCTACCACCCCGATGTTGTTCATGAGCTGCCTTTTCTGAGGTGATAGAATGCTTTTGCGAATTAATCACAATGCTATCTTACAACACAAAGAATGAGAGAGAAAAAGAAAGGAGAAAGGAAGAAAGCAAACTGTAGGGAAAACAACCCCTTTACAGTAGAGTTGGCTTGGGAGCTTCACCAAGAAAACCTTCACCAAGAAAAGCAGATCGTGATGAAAATACAGCATCCCCCATAGGACATAATCATACTGACTCACACGCACTTTCCTAAGCAAAACACTTGCCCCAGTGAGCAGGACGACAAGAAGGCAATGATGTCATTTTCATAAAAGCAATCGCTAGATTAGAAGAAAACTGTACTTGGACACCTGGTTCCTTTAGCAAATGCACAAACTTCCTCTTTCCCCTGGATGTTCCAGGGACTTCCACCACTCAATTTTTTCCTTACCTCTCTGTCTGTTTAACAACCCAACTCTGACTGTAAATCTCTAAGCGCCCTTGTTATCCTAAAATACCAAAGGAGGAGTAGGGAATGTCAACTGAACAGTGATCAGACCCAAAGAGAAGCGTCATGTTAATTCTTATTCAAACAACAGATTAAAATAAACCTGCCTTCTATGAAAGATAAGAATTCACAAAATAAGCAGTGTCAAGTGTTTAAAAGTTTTGGCAATGAAATAAAAATATGATAAAGCTGGGTGAGTGTGTTTTTACAAAGACTTCTGAGACGCAAATATTTCAGAGCAGTGCTTTTATAATTTTTTTAAATGAAAGATAAAATATGGGAAGATATTTTTTGAAAAGGAGTTGCCTCCATTAGGGAATAAAATGCAAACCCTATTAGGTAACTAATAATATTGTGACATTACTGAAAATATCTCTGAAAGCCATAAAGAGCTACCCTGACCTTGCAGAACACTGAGCCTGAGGTGTGGAGAAAGAACTGAGGCACTTTTTCAAAATGCATAGGTAAAGGAAAAAGAAACGAAAAAGTCAGAGAAAAGGGATCCAGCAGAAGGGCGAAGGGCAGAGCTCTGGCATCTGCATAGCTCATCTTCCTGAAGGAGAACACGGAATTATCCAGCCTGAAGCCAGCTAAGAAACAGGTCTGTATGCTTACAGCACTCCCTTCCGGATTTCTCTCGCTAAAAACCGAATGCTACTGCAAAGCCCAACTCATTGATTTCTCATCCAGATTGCAGGCTGTTTTCTTGAGGAGTCAACTATGAAAGTAGCAACCCAAGTTCCCAATCTGAAAAAAAAAAAAAAATTAAGTGCATTCATCAGGTGAAAGTAAGACAAAAACAGCTGTAAAACAGATGACGCTAATTTTAGAAACTGGAGCGCAATGGTAACAACTTAGTTACACTGAGTATCTCCTGTGTGTCCAGAACCAAGCACCACATTATCCAATTTAACACTCACTAGCAACCCTAGAGGGCAGGCACCATCGCCATCCCATTCTAGTGATTAGCACTGAAGAATTTAACGAAGTCGAGTCATCGGTCAAAGGCCACACAATAAGAAGGAAGGGGGCAGGTGCAAGCTAGTTTGTCCTAAGCATGAGTGCCCTTAGCCACCGAATGTCAGTCAGTGATCCTGAAAGTCAAGGCCAGGCTGAACTGTGGCCTCATCCTCGAAATGCTTCTTTGTAGTGGCATAAGTTTGTCCTTCCAAAGACAGCTCAAGAATTGTACAGATTGAACCTTTAGTAGGAGCCAATCAACCTCGAGTTTCTTGGCCCAGCTAAGTATCATTTCTTTGATTCATCGATACCTGGGGCTCAGTGGCAGCCAACTCAGAACTGCTTTAACCTAAAATAAAGCCTCATGCTACCTGCAAGGGAGACACTGGAGTTCTTCACGCTAGGCCCAGACAATAAAAGCCAAGGAGGTGGTGGGGAGGCAAAGGAATACATAGTAGATGGGGAGCTACTGATCATTTCTAATAGGAGGAAATAAACAAAGCTCAAAAGGAACTCATATACATGCACAGAATGACAAGCAAAAGTTAGTTATTAAAAATGACCAACAACATGACTATCCTGTAAAATATTGGCTTTCTCCCTTGAAAAAGAAGGCCACAAGTGTGCAGGTAGGAAATAAAAGGTGATCTAGAATATGTAGGTCTCCTCCCATGAAATGTTAGATCCTGAACAGAAAATAGCACAGATTCTGCCCTGTGTTCTGTGAGCCTTTCTACTGGAAGGCCAGGAAGACGCACTAGCATAGGTCGATTCTGCAAAGCTCTGGCGTGACATGAAGAGTGATAGTGACCATAGTCGTCCGGACACATCAATTACTGACTTCCGAGTTTCCATGAAAGTTATTACTAAATTCATTTTATAAAAGAGGACACTGAAGCATAGGAAACCTCAGGCAAACTGCCTGGGGTCATATGCCCAAGACAGCCATGCACCTAGCGATTTAAACCCAATTTTCTACCCCACAATCTGTACTTTTAGCCATAATTCTATTTGTTCGTTTGTTTGTTTATTTGTTTGTTTGTTTGTTTCTTTGTAGCTGGCTGAGGCCACCTTGGGTGCAGGGCTGGCACAGCATGTCATCTGGGGGTTGAACTACGGTCTCTGCGTTTGCCTAAGCTTGCCTAAGCAGGCACTTTAGACAGCTGAGCTGTCTCTCCAGCCCTATAACTCTGTTTTTAAAATGAACAAAATGCCTGGTGAATATGGAGCTCCTCTAATGAGCAGCTTTTGTTTGCAGCTCCCTATTAATGTGGCTGAGAACTTCTTGGGGTGCTCAGTGGTATTGAGTCCCTGCTATCCAATCCTCCCTCCACATTCTTTTCCTGTAACCAATACTCTTATGTTACCACTATACCTCTTCTCTGTCATCCACCATGGGTCTTGCTCTAGGCAGACTCTTATACTACATGCTAATTCCATCTTGGCATATGGATTTCTAGAAAACTCAGCAAGCCACAATTTTCAAGCAGAGCAAATATGTAGTTTTTTTCTTTAACTATAGTCCTATAACCCAATATAGCACCTCATGCACACCAGCTGCTCACTATATATTAAGTAAATGGCTATTGTACACTTGAAGGAGTTACTTGATACTGCCCAATGCATCTCTATTGATCAGTTTGAATTATGAATCTATGTAAGAGGAACAATAACTAGCTTTCAGATGAGGACTCATTGTGAGTTGTCTTAAAGTTTTCAAATTGTCCACATACACAGAATATTTCTGTATTAGTCATTAAAGTGATCAAACCCACACATTGCTGGAAAATTTCTAAAACTGTCTTGATTTCCCAGTAAACCAAACAACTTTTAAATTAGCATTTCAAAACTTTCAGATTTTCAATATGCCCTAAAAGACACAGATAGTCAAGAGAAAGTGAACAAAATATCTAAACTACATATGGTCAGAAGAAAGACTAATTAATTGGATCATTTTTTTAGTCAGAGTACTGAACACTAGAACCAATTTAACTGCCCTTTCTCTCTCACCCTTATTAGAGTCATATTTTTTTGTTCTTCAGAGAAGAAAATATTTTAAAAATCCAAATCAAAGCTGAGTTTGCTGAAATCAAATACATAGTGCTATGAAGTGTTGACGGTTTTTTCATCTTACTGCATAAAACCGAAAGCAAAGTCATAGAGAAATAACAGACACCTGTTGTGTCAGCCACACTTTCAAAACCATCTTTGTCATTAATGTTAGTTCCTTTGCTAAGACGAAAATCTTAAGTAGGCAAACACTTGTATGCTTTTGTGTGAAATTCTGGAGAAATCTGAGCTTACACTGGATAGTACGTGCACACTCACGCATAGCCTTCATGTCTATTATTTTTGAAGAATTATGTAAAACAATGTAAGCAAAAGCTTCTGTTTCCCTTGACCCATATTTCCTGTAAGCTGTAGGTAAATCTACAGGATTAAAGTTATTCAAGCTTTGTTTCCTTGACAAGACGATTCCAGAACTGCAATATACATGGCTCTCCGAGGTGCAGTGCTGGGCTGGCTAGCTGGCTGGACACTAGCAGTGCAGTGCTCAGTGCCCAGCTCCGAGTGAACAGCAGGCACCACCGCACTGTACTCTCATTGTTCTTCATTTATTAACTATAATATTTTATAGAGAGAAACACTCTCTTATTAGTAATTTGATTGCCTTAGGTATGATTAGCAAAGAAAAACAACAGCTTGATTCTTTTGATGTTCTTAAAATTTTTCTAAACAAATCCTGAACCCTCAGCAGTTGCCAAAGGTGATGGCTACTCTTTTCTTCCCCTATCTTGGCTCCGTTATGAACTCACTTCTTTAAATACATGAGCTATGTTGTAATTTGATGAAGCTATTATCTTCACTGATGCACAAATTACTTCATCTTCTGCCAGTGGGCGCCTGAGTTCTTTCCAAATAATTTCAACAGACTTTGATACTGGGTTTGCTTTGAAGTAGGACAAGATCTCCATTTTATTTTGTGCAATTCCTCCACCTAATCTGAAATCAGTTCCCTTTGCAAGAAGTCTTGGGTTGAGTTTAGTGAAATGGGTTTTTAAATCTTCAGGCTTGGGGCGGGAGGGTAGCTAGGTGGTTTGCACCCCCAGGCTGCTGGGTGAGTCCTTGCTCTAGCTCTTCACCAGGAATAATGGTGGAAAATATATAATTCTTGAAAAAAGTGAAACATAAAATCTGTCCAACCCACACAGATATTTCAAGCTCCAATTCAGGACCAATGGATTTTTATTGTTTTCATAACTCTTGCCTCATGTGCTGTCAATATAAGCATTTATTCAGGAAAAAAAAAGGCTTCGTGGAAAAACAAGACAGTCTTGTTTCAGACAGAGAGACAGAGACAGAGAAAGAGAGAATGAAATGTATTATGAGAAAAGACTTAAGATATACGCATAGGGCTGGGGAGATTGCTCGGTGGTCTAAGTGCCTGCACAAGGACCTGGGTTCTGTCCCTAGCACTGCATGCCGTGCTGGCCCCTGAACACAAGGCACACAGTGTGGGCCACGGAAACCAGGGGTGGTGGTGCAAGCCTGTAATCCCAGCACTGGGGAGGCGGAGACAAGAGGATCACTAGGAGTCCTTGCTGCATAGTGAGACCTTGTACCAAGAGGATCACTAGGAGTCCTTGCTGCATAGTGAGACCTTGTACCAAATAAATAGATAGATAAATAAATGACTTTAAAAAGAGATATATATTCATAGTAAAACTACCATAAAGACATCAAGCAAATAAAAAATAGCCAATGTTATCAAGAATGTAGAAACATCAGCACCCTTACACGCCACTGGTGGGAAAGTAAAGTGTCATTACTACATGATCCAATAGTTGTAGTCTATGTATGTATGCAAACAAAGGGAAAGCAGAGTCTCAAGAAGGTATTTATTCAATCATGCACTATTCACAATAGCCGAGAGGACAGGCTAGCCAAGTGTCCGTCGGTGAATGAAAGTGGTAGAACCATTCAATCGCATGGTATTCAACCGCAAAAAGAAAAGTGTTTCTGACATAAACTCTAACATAAGGGCATAATTCAAAGGGAAATAAGCCAATGTGCTGCATGATTCTCCTGATCTAAGGCACCCAGAGTAGCCAAATTAATAAAGACAAAATGTAGAGGGCTGGCCAGACAGCACCACAGACTAAAGTGCCTGCTTAGGCAGACACAGGGACTGGGACTTGATCCCGGGCGTGCCGTGCTGGCCCCACCCCTGGGGCACATGGAGAGGGCAATTGGGAGTTCTTAGGAACTCCTCGGAGTTCATCTGAGCCATAGAAACTCCTCACCTATCCCACGTTAGCGGAACCAGTCAGTGACTAAGCAGAACGGTGAGCTATGGAGGCTTTATTGTTGATGGCTGGTTTATTACCTTAATAATGTGCAATTACGCATTGCCAGCAGGGTGTTTTTAACTGTGACTATTGTATAAAAACAAAATTTGATACTCAAAAGCACAGGATCGAAACCTTCTGCCCTGCCCATTCTGGTAAAACTGCATTCGTCTTGGACGTTTTAAACACAACTTCTAAGCTCAGCCAAGCTGGGACGAGTGGAGCGGTTGCTGTTCATACTGTGGCATGCTTTTGATTGCAGCCAACGATGCTTTCTTTTCCAGTTGTCTTTGAGAATAAAGGGAAAAAAAATCTTCAGATGCACTGGTTTTTGTGTAACATCCTCTAGAGAAGCTTTGACCAATTTTACTTAGAGATGGAATGCAACTTCTCCTATAAAAATTGCTATTAAACTCTGGCTTAAAGTGTTCTAATTTTCCGTGAGCACACTAAAAGCAAAAACTCAATGTAAAAATAAATGTTTTTTTTTTTTTTAAAGGAGATTAAGGAGGCATCAGAAAGTGAAAAGATAGCCCTTTGCCTGGATAGGTAGAACCAATACGCAGTCAGACCTCAAAGAACACATTTATTCACAAACAATTTGGTTGAAAAACAGAAGTATCTTCCTGTGTGAACACTGTGTTAGGGCCCTAGTGTAAGAATCTGAAAGGGCAAACAAAAGCCTCAAGGTATAATAGGTATTGTGAAAGGGAAAGAAACTAATCAAAAGGAAAGACCAACTGGGATGAACGAAAAGAAAAAAGAGTCCGGGCGGGGTGTCTCACACCTGTAACTGCACCCTGGGGAGGCTGAAAACAGGAGGAGCCCTGGGAGTCGGAGCTGCATAGTGAGACCCTGCACCAAACACATTAAAAAAATAAAAAGACAGAGGTGTGGCAGACAAAGAATACTAACAGTACACAAAACAGTACAAAGAATCAACAAACAGTTATGTCAAATTTAAAACTTCTGCACAACAAAACAAACCATTAACAGAGTGAAAAAAGAACCTACAGAATAGGGAAAAAATTTTGCCAAATATTTGTCAAGACACAGAACTAAGATCTAGAGGATATAAGGAACTCTTTTAAAAGATAGAGCCCCAAAACAAAAGACCAACTAAAACCAGGCAACTCAAAATAGACGCTTTTAAGAACAGTACAAATGGCCAACGGAAGTGTGAAAAAAGGCGGCCATGACAGCAGTGGAAATTAAAACAGCGGTGAGAGGTCACCTATTTCCAAAAAGGTGGGTCACCGTCGAGGACCCCAACAACAACAAATGCTGCTCGGGCTGCAGGGAGACAAGGAGCCCTTCTACACCACTGGTGGAAGTGGAAGCTCGCACAGCCAGAGGTGCCTCAAGAGCTAAAGACAGAAATCTCGCTTGCCTGAACCATTCCCTTTCAAGGTATCTTCTTGCAAGAGCCAGAGGCATCGCATCACAGGGACACGAGGATACTCACGCTTCCAGCCACACAAACCACAAGCTAAACCTCGGGAGAGGACTTCGGGTCCATCAACAGACGAATGGAGAAAGCAAACGGGTGCTCATACGTGGTAGGGCACTGCTCTGCCGGAACGCAGGGTAAGCCGGAGCCGTCTGCGGAACAGTGGCATCTACCCCAGGAGGCAGTACCGTAAAGGGCAAGAAATCGGACGCACAAGCGTAGATAGCACATGGTTTCACTTACATGAGAAAATGTAATTACGAATAAAAAGCAAAATGAAAGAGAGGTATAGGAAGTAGGGAGATGGGGCTTTCTCAAGGGGGAAGGGAACAAGAGGTGGCGGGAGAGAGGGGAGGGGATGGGATGCAAAAGGAGAGTAGTACGCGTGTTGTGTGTGTGTGTGCAGTATCTGCACACGAGGAATGCGATCATTATGTACTACAAACATGGACGAATAAAATGCAAAAGTTGAAGAAAAAGAATATATACGTACTGGAGAGTTTGATGGTCTGTAGCTGCTCTGTCTGAGATGCTGGAAGCTACAGTCTAAGAAGGTCGCAGGATGCAGCTGAAAGAGAGGGTAGGAGGCTCCCCACAGAATCCTGTGTGAGTTCACGTGGGGGTCTAAAGAAGCCAGAGCAGCGTCCAAGCATGATGTAGCAGGAGAAAAAAAAAAAAAAAAAAAAAAAAAAAAA
>PVJA010034541.1:0-22476 GCA_004027025.1 Myocastor coypus | reverse complement strand
TTCCAGGCTGGATGCGTCTTTTATGGCTTCTCCTGGAACTGCCAAGGAGTGCCCAGCATCATATGTTCCCTTTCCCACCAGGTGCTGACATGGCGACCACAGCGAAAGCCCTCTGCGTCTGTTTCCTGATATACACCATCCACCTGGCAGCAGGTACCTGAGTCTCTGGGCGCAGGCTAGCTAGTGTACAGCTCCAGCACGGAATCCTGCCCAGCCCACAGGCCATCAGGGCGTCTGCATGACACAAGACCAGAAAGGCGGGTGGTGGAGAGGCGGTGACGGGATGCAGAGCCCAGCACTTCTGCTTCTCAACTCGGCAAAACTCAGTGTTTCTGTGCCAGTTTCCCCACGTGAAACGGTAATTTGAAGGCAGCTTAGATAATGCATTCTAAAGGCACACCCTCCCTACCGCAGCATGGAGCAATGCCAAGATGTTGGCTGAAGCTAGCATGGGAATGCCATTGTATTTGGGTCAACTGCCCAAGCTGGCAGACACGTGTGCCAGCTGCTCTATTCCCTGCTTCTGAGCTGTTGGACAAGGTGGCTGTGTAGAGAGGGCCGTGGTCTGGCATGATGCCACGTATTCTTGGAAGGACGGTGCCCTGTCCTCAGTGTATACCGTGTGTCCAGAAGACAGAATCTGAAGCATGATGGTCTCCACCCCCTCCTCTGTACAGAGGCTCATCCTGGGGAATGGTGCGCGTGGTGGCTCTGGTTGAAGCCGCAGAGGTGGCGGAAAACAGTAGTGAAGCCTTGAACTCAGAGGAGGGCCCCACCCTGGAACCGTGCTGCTTCATCCCCAGACCCTGTCCATGCTTGGTCCTCCTGATATGACCTGTGCCCGAGTCATGTGACAACACTGGACCACTACGAGATTCTCTTTGGTCACCCACCAGATTCCACTCACTCACTGGGTCAAATGTGTGTTGATCCTTCCCCCAGGGTCTGCGCTTCCTCCTGAAGGAACCAGCAGTGAGTCCTCAGAAGAGCTCCCCCCTGCTGTCGAAAAAATCTCCGGCGGTGATCCTTGTCCCCCACACTCACAGCCTTGGCAGGCTGCGCTGTTCTACAACAACAACGTGAATTGCTCTGGAGCTCTGGTGCATCCCCAGTGGGTTCTGACTGCTGCCCACTGCTGGCAACCGTAAGCAAGCACAGGGGACGGTGACCATATGACTGGTGGATGGGCAGCACTCTGGATGAAATGTGGGAGGGGGTTGACTTGGACAGAGCCATGTGCACGGGTATTTCAGGGCAGTGAGGGACCAAACCCAGACTGGGAATCGAGCACAGAAGATGGGTTGTTTCCTGCCAAGTGGGTTTTCCCACTGCAAAGGATGTGGGTCAGGGAGTAAGTCCTAGTCCCAGAGGATTGACTTTGTCAGGACTTAAAATTCCATATATGAGAATAGGAGCAAGGAGAGAGGGGGCGAGGAGGTAACCCAGTGTAATAAGTGTTGGCCCTGCAAGCGCAGAGTCATCCTGAGTTCAATCCCTACTACCACACACACACACACACAGAATAGGAGCACAGAGGGAAATACAGTCCAGTGAGGGAGATGTCTGGGCGAGCCACTTTCCCAGGTTGGAGGAATATTCACCTGTCTTGGCTGGGTCTAAAGAACAAGCAGAGACTCCAGCATGAAGGAAGAGCACCCTCTCAGGTTCCTAGGGTTCACCCATGCCTGAAAGTATACAGAGGAGGGGCCTGGGGAGATAGCTCAGCGGTTTAAGCATCTGCTTGACAACGGAAAGGTGCTGAGTTCGATCCCTAGTAACAAAAAAGAAAGAAAGAAAGAAAGAAAGAAAGAAAGGAAGGAAGAAAGAAAGAAAGAAAGAGAAAGTACAGAGGAGGGGGTGGATTGAGAGAAGTAGGAGCGGATCTCAGTTCAGCATTCCAGAGTCAGGTGCTGTGGGCGAGGGAGCTCGTGTCCCCATTGTATACAGGGCATGGAGTGAGGGGAGAGAGACAGGTGAGGATAGAGCCAGGCCTACGGGGCACTGAGGTGTGCATGAGGCCGCAGGGCAGGGTATAGGTTGAGACAAGGCAAAACCTCTCTCATCGGAATGAATATCTTCATGTGCTACCTTAAAGAAATTAATACTAATGCAAGCATGTGTGGTCAGTACAACATATGCCTTAGACATATGACAGGACCTGGGTGGGGCTGGGCAGTTAGGGAAGAGTACAGCATCGAATGCTGTCTTCCCTTCAATTTGCGATGCCTTTTTATCATTTATATTTCTGCACTGATTCGGAATTTAAAAGATACTCCACTGAAGTACAATTCTTCTTGTATTTTCTGCGTTAGTGACTCCCTACATTTCCACCTTAGCCAACGCTTTTTTTTCCCACTCCTAATAGGTGGGATTCGGGGGAAGCTGGGAGTGGGAATTGCGATGCAGTTTCCATGGCGTCCAAGAGGGGATGAGGTTGGCATCAGGGATGAGGTCTGGGCATGGGGGAGGTTAGGAATGTAGATGGGGATCAGAGTGACGTTGGCGATGAGAGAAGGGCGAGGTCAGGTTCAGATTTGTCCCTCCGTGTGAGTTTGGGCTTCTAGACAGGGCTTAGTGACGATGGTACTGAGTGCCACAATGTCCTCAGATTCTACATGGTTGGATTTGGCCTGCAAAGTATTTCCCCTCCATATGAACCAGGCATGCAGTTGATTGACGCCGATTTCTCTGTGCAACATCCAAAATTTGACATCACTTCGGAACCCTATGATATCAAGCTCATTAAGTTGAAAAAACCAGTTGTGGTATCCGAGATTGTGCGGACCATCCCCATTGCCTCCGGATGTCCCAAAGCCGAAACAAACTGCTTGGTCTCTGGCTGGGGTCACTTACTGGACTGTGAGTTTTGGTGTTCCTGTCTTTGGCTTTATTGCTACTCACTGCTGTCTCTTCCGAGGAGTGTTTCTGACCTTGTGTCTTTGCTTACAGTCAAATACAGTGACAAACTAATGTGTGTGGTGGTTGAAGTGCGAACGACAACGGCTTGCATAGAAGTGTATGGAGAGTTGTATCACCGCACTATGCTCTGTGCTGGGGGTCACGGCATCAGGGATTCTTGTGGGGTAAGAGACCGGCACAGAGGACAGAGAGGCAGATGTTTAGAATGGAGGCAGGGATGTAAAACCCACAGACGGCACAAAGCCATGCAGGAGCTCTGGAAATTTTCAAGCCTCAGAGGAGCACCAGATGGTTCCATAAGAAAACACGAGTGCAAGGAGTGGCGTAAAGAGGAAACAGGCAGGGTGGGAAGGAAGTTGGAGTTCCAGGGTAAAGTAGCCACAGAGCAAGGCGTGCAGAGCCAAAGTGATGTGAGGAGCCAACAGAGAGACACAGAGTCCGGCGCGGAGAGGGTCGACATGGAGAGAAAGCCTCAGGAGTGACAGCAGCCAGTGCTAGCGTGGTGGAGCACAGCTGTGAGAGCAGACTGGTGACTATACTCAGGAGCTCCAGCCCCACCGCCAAGCACAGCTCCATGTTCAACTGCAGTGGTGACTGAGCCCTCAGTTCATGCTCAACTGAGTCGGTCTCACCTGTTACTGCAGCCAGGACTGGAAAAAGAAAGGCAGACAGTGGGTGGAGCTGCTCAGGGGAGCTGGTGTTTGTGAGGCAGGACTTGCCCTGCGTGCCTTTGTGCTGTGGTTTGAAGACTTGGGTTTTAAAGGTGTAGCCCTCAGATGGGGCCTTCAGGTTTCTGTGCATACACGCAGTCTTGGGGAATCACCAGGGTCTCAGTTTGCCTCTCCATCACCTCTGGCTCTTGAAACCCATGTGGCTCTGCGGCCTGCTGGGTCTGTCTCTCCTGCTTCCGTCTGTGGGCACCCTGCTGTCCTCTTGCTCCTGCACTGTACGCTTTTCCTCTGTCCTCTCCTTCTGCCCTAGCCTCTTTGTGCTTCTGTCTCTCAGTGCGTCTCTCTCGCTCCCTCATTCTCTCCATCATCCCTAACTTGCTCTTCTCTTCCCTCAACAGGGAGATTCTGGAGGTCCCATGGTCTGCAATGGCGTTCTGCAGGGCCTGGTGTCATGGGGATTTCCTCCCTGTGGGCAACCTGGAATTCCAAGCATCTATACCAACGTCTGCAGATTCAAACGTTGGATACACAAAACTATCCAGCGAAACTCACCATGAACGACACTGGCTCCAGAGTCGCACACCATCTTCCAAATCGATCCTTAGCTACTGGACCACTTTCAGTCTTCTTTCCCTGTGTACTGATATGATACATCCTTTCTGCTTAGTTTTATAAAGATTCAACCTGTACTTTTCATGTGTGTAAAGTGTTACTGATTTTAAGATGTTATGACATCCTTGGGCAGCCCTCTCAGCTATGTTTATATGCATGCGTTCATTTATCAACCCAAGCTCATCAATAACTAACTGACATCCTTCTCCTCCTATGCTCTGCTCCTTTCTCTGTTGTCAAAGACAATCTGCAGTGCCTTGCATGGAAATGTTTTCCCCAACTGTATTCTGCCTCAATGAGTATTGGCATGCTTGTACTTCTGTACCTTTCCCGGTGGCACTGTTATGGACTGCTTGCCCATACGTAGACGTTCCCCAAGGCACTTGCTGTCATTGGACAGGCTGCTAGTCTGTGATTCATTCATGATCTTGTGTGGGGAATTATATGTGTGAGTACTACATCCCGACACATCTGGGGCAGGCAGGCTGAATACAATGCAACGGAGAGAGAGAGGCTTTCTCCCATCTCCTGCCTTTTGCTCTTGCTGCTTTTGTCTTTTTCCACCACCATGAGCTGCTGCCCTCTGCTGTGTGGCACCTTGATTGGCAGACATCCTGGCACGGCTTGAAACCTCCACGAACTGGGAGCTAAATGAACCTTTACTTCCTTAATTCCAGGAGCCACATACTTTGTCTTAGCATGGAGATAAAAAGCAGCAATACAAAGGTTATTGTACACATGTCTTCTAGTTTTGAACCATAGACATTTGCACATTTCTACAGTCTTTTCCTTTCATTGCCCTAATAAAACTTTCTCATAGGCTGTCTTGGAAGTTTCCAGATCTCCACAATGCACTCAATGCACAGAGCACACTGTTAGGTTGTCTGTTGCACTCTGTGTGTGCATATGTCTCACAAGCACTTTGTGCAGTGTCCAATGTTAGGTGTTTCTGCTACAGCCCAGTAGAGAAGAAGTAAGAAAAGGAGGTGTAGGGGCTTTATGAACTTTTAGGGCATTGAGAAAATCTGAGTTAGATCGAGTGAGGGGACTGTCTGACTTGAGACAAAAGGTTGTTGGGATTGAATAGGTTTTTGCTAGGGAAAGGTTTTTCGGGGAAGTTTTAATGGCATCTAAGGAGCTGATAGAGGTTACTTTTGTGGTCTGTGCAAACTGAAAGGAAAAGTGAAAGGTCATTGTATCTAGAACTCGTGTTGCAACGGAAGGGGCATGTGATCTCCGGGAAGATAAGCTTCTGTTTTTGGTCTTCAGCAATGTTCGATAACCACCATTAGAATCGAGCAATTTATACTTAGTCCAGAACCTATCGTTCCGGTCTTTAGTTATTATGAAGGCTCAATGATTCTCTTAGTCGACTTCCTGCTGATTGGGGATATCGTTGTGAGGGCTGGTAGAACTCACAATTTGATGACTGGCAGTCATGCAGAAGTTAGCATCTTAGGAGTTTGTCTTCAGGAGTTTGTCCTTAGTGAAGGGTCACATTTCAGTGTGAAGAAATCCTGACAAATGTTTCAAAGGACAGTATGTTATGAGTGTACAGGCCATTAGCATGATCCCAGGAGAGGAAGCAGGAAGGTGGCCCATGATCTGAATGTGCTATTGTACCCTGACCATGGTGATTGGAAAGAGTATCAGTTTCTCTCATTCCTGACCTTTGCACTCTTTGGCATGTTGCTTCACTGGGCAATGACTTGAGTCTAGTTAGAGACACGGGAAGGATCTGAGGCCAAGGTAGGTGCAGCTCCAGCACAAGTTTGGTGAGGGGGACTTTAAATACTGATTCACCTCTATTAATCTCGATCTACTGATTATGGCATAGCTTGCCCTATTTGTGAGTGTCTGTGTTTCTTGAGGTACCATATATGAATCAAGTGTCAGAACAGGTATGACTGCATCATTGATACCCCTGTGATCTTGAGTAAATGATAGGAGCCATTAGGTTTAAGTCCAGGAAAAATGGGAGTAATGTAGTGAGACTGGGTAGCTCTAAGAAAACTAAGAAGACGTCAAATTATAGGATTGAATCCCCACTGGTGTTTGCGGGCTGTTCTATCCCGGAGAATGCCAGTGAAGCCTGATGGACCCCTTAGGTGAATTAGTATAGGGGTAGCATAGGTAGCATCAGTATGGAGTGCAAGTTCTTTAGAGTATCAGGGAAAAAAATGGGAGCGAGCAACTGGTGATGCATTGAAGTTGGGTAGGTAGGACAAGCATAGTGTGGGGAGAATGGTGAAAAAGAAGTGGAGCTTTGAAAGACCTCCCTCCATGAGCGGTGTGGGGCAGGTTGTGGTCACTAGGAAATTGTGACTGAAAACGTGTCTAGATCGTGCAGGGGATGATGGGCACTGCCTGAATGGGTCATGTATGTTAGCCATCGCCAGCTACTATGGAGACTGTAGGTCTAATAGAGTGACCAGAGAAGTCAAATTAACATGATATTTAGCCACTGTGTCAACAACAAAGGAGTGTCCTACTTGAGATTTCCAGCAAGCTTCTGGGGTCTGACAAAGTTACCTGGAGTGGGGTCACAGACACTGAGCCCTGTTGTTCCTCTCCAGTAGCAATACCAAATAGGTCAATTACCAATGGATCTGGTCGCAGCTAATACTCTTGTGAAGGAAGGGAATTGCATTACTCACCTACTCTCTGGTGGACAGGGCTGTCGCATTTCCAGTAACCCTCCAGCTTGCAGATTGGACCAGGCCCAGATGGAGGCTGCAGTTTAGGGTAGGCTCGTTCTCAGGGTCCTTCTTCACCGTACATGAAATATGGTCCAGGAAAAGCTAAGTGGCACCCTTTTGCTCAGATTTACGATCATCTTGCCAAGAACCTGCTTTCACTGGAACCCCAAGTGCCACTGCCAAAAGCTGATGCTAGTGTATAGTTAATTTTTTTCCTCTATTTTGGAAGACTCAGAAAGCCAAAAGTGAGTCACATGAAGGGGTTTGAGAGCCAAAACCTGGCCTGCTCAGCTTAGTATGAACGTCAGGAGTAGACTGGAAATTCAAGTGGGAGTTCAGATGTATCATACCTTCAGGGGAATGCAGCTCAACACTAGAACACTTAGCTGGCTGCAATAAACTTAATTATTAAAATTTTATCTGAACATTAAACTCATTGAAATATAAAGTTAAAGAACACAACTGTTATTTCTTACCAGCCATGGACATCCTAGTAGTTAAATCCCTGTAGAATGAAAATAGACAACAGTTATGTAATTTTACGGAGGTAATCTGACCTCAATACTAGCACAGTCTAACAGTCATGATGAAATCTGCATTTTAAGCATCTCTAAATGGTACAGCAGACTCACAAGTTCCTGGAGGATACGAAAAAAGTATGTGTTTAATTATCAGAGGAATTTTTATATTGTAGGATACTGTACATTCGGAAGGCCTGGATACATTTGATACACTATGATTTAGCAATAACAAATTGTAAATATTTTAAGCTTTTTAAAGTTTGCAATTCCAAAAGAACAGCAGAGAAGCACTGGCAGCTCACAAGTTCTATTCTTGCAGACTGGCATGAAGAAGTATTTGACGGGGGGACTTTCCCATCAGTATATCTGACTAGGCAGTCTTTGAATGTGAGGTCTAATGTATATTTAGTGTAATTAGCTATTAGATATTCATTCAAACAAGTCGGCTTCACCTATCCCACTAATTCCACTATTAACGGTAGTGCATGAATTCACAGCCCTTAGAAAATGCCTTTTGCCTAAGCCTTTTGAAAATACTGAGCACTCTCCTCTTTGTAAGTCAGCTGGGTGACGATTAACAAAGATATATTGGAATTAAATAAAAAAATTAGAGACATTTTCCATATCTTGGCAGTTAACATCCTTGGCCAAGAGGCTGCGATCTATGACCTCATCAGTTTGAAATTTTCTCTGATTCCATCATTAACACTTCCTTCTTAACCTCTGTAGTAGTTTTGGATATTGTTACACAAAATGCTCCTTTTCTCTGCAATATACACAGTGTTCTGGATCCAGGGAAGCACGACTTTTCGCCTGGGGCCAGCCTGGCCCTCCTTCTTATATGCTACCAGCCGTGATTTGCTCTTTTCCTGTCTATGTGCACATTCTGTCTCTTACTCTCTTTTACTACCTTTCTTTAAAAACAAACATTTACTTGAGAGTGTAGCAATCATTTATATGTCGTTAGAAGCAGTATGCATTTGGAAGACCAGAGCAATAGGCGTTCCAAGCATGGTTTTAGTATTACACATTGCTATCCTCAGTGTAGTTGCTTAGTTCTCAGATATCAGCACATAGGGTGAGAATTACACCAATTAACTGCTAGTTTCGAAAACGTTTTGGAAGATTCTTAGGATCATTGGCTTAATCATCTTGTGTGTGTATAAATGAATCCTCTCTGTGATAAAGCATTTTCTATATAAATTCTATTAACAGGAAACAAATTGACTCTGAAGGCTTCTCTAGCCTTGCAGCTTACAGCAGATATCTGTGGCCAGCTGACAGGTACTGACTGAACCTGAAAAAGAGGCATTTTCTTTGTCACTTAGACACAGGCTGGGGCAGGTCCTGGAAGCCACAGACTCCGAATCCCTCTCTTGCTGTGCAACAGAGGGCCACCTGCCAAGGTGTCTGGTAGGGGAGCTGAGCAGCAGGAGCCCAGCACCAGCAGGATGGATAAGGTCTCTGTGGATTCTTATCTGCTGCAGCATGCAGGAACACCTGATCCCAGAGGGAGAGGGAGAACGGGCCATTAGCTGTTTCCAGATCATGTTTTGTCCCAGAGGGAGAAACGAAGAGGAAGAAGAGACTGCATGTTCAACTTGGCGGGAGAGGACAGAGCAGATGGGGAGGATGACCCAGACTGACCAGGGCAGGGAGGAGAGTTGGAATTATCAGACTGAAATCTAATGGCGGCAGTGGCAGCGATGCAGAGCGATATAAATCTGATGAAGCAGAGAGTAGGATGGGCAGCTTGTCGGCAGAGGGCAGGGCCTTATGCTCAGAGTCAACAAAAGGCCAGGGATGTCTGGCCTTTGGCTCTTGAAATAACAGCAGTTTCAAGGGGTCAAAGTTTTCCCCAAAGGCCATTGGTTATCTTTGTCAAGTTTATGTTGTGCTCAAGGCAGATGGCAGTAAAAGATGAACTTCTTCTTGGACTTACGGCCTTTGAAAAACCAGAGGCCAAAATTATGGAGCAGGCTCCCAAGCAGTGTCTTTTGGGGGCCTGGAATGAATATTTCGCACAATGACCAAATGTGAGGTGAGCCAAGAACTTCACAGCCTGCAGAGACTGGCATCTGTTGTCAAGAATATGAAGTATGGAAAATATACCCCATGTCGGATTTTCCGGTCATCAATATGGACAGGAAGGAGTCCCCAAAATGGGAAAGTAACTGCCCCTTCACACGGCATGAGGGCAACAGTGTATTTCCTGATGCGGGCCCAATGTTTCTGTTACCTCTGAGATAGAAAAATATGAGAAAGGAGGTTCCCAAAATGAGAAATGGCTCACTGGTTAGAAATGAGGCGGACTTGTGCTGGTCGCAGGCTAGGAGCAGCAGATAGGCAGGAAGAGCAGGAGTGATTTGCTGGTGTGGGAGCTAAAAAATACAAGGGGAGCATCTGGGACCTGCACATCTCGCCTGAATGGCACCACCAAAGTGTTCGTTTTATTAGTGGCGGTGCAGCAGAGAAGCAGAAGTAAAAGAAAGCTGTAACGTTCTTTATTATCTCTGAGGACATAAAGAGAATCTGAAGGAGCCTGGGGAGTATCCTTTGACCTTAGAAAAGTGGTTGTTGGGGTTATATGGATTTTATTGAGTATAGTAAAAGTGATGAAATGTGATTGTATCTAGGACTGGTGGTGAGGCTGAAGGTGAAAGTGCTCTTGGGAGGACAAGCTGCTGTTTTGGGGGCTTTAACCGTGTTAGATGACCAGCACAATAATTCAGCAATTTATACGCAGGACTGAAGCTTTAAGTCATAACTGTTGATACCTAACCTATTGAGCCTCAGGTTTCTGATTTTACTCGTTGAGTAGCATGTACCGCAGGGAATTCTCCACAGAACCCATGGACCCAGCCTAGCTGCATGTCCACATGACACATTCTGTGGCTTCTTTCATCCCTGTGTTACTCCTTGCATAACTTGGAGGAGGAGTTGTCTCTCTTTATAACCTGCAGTCCTCCCCGAAGACACCGAGGCTCAGAGTAGAGAAGCACTTGTCTATCCCTATGTCTGACATTTTCTGCTTCTCTCTACCCTGGCCTGAACTTCAGGACTCTCAAGGGGCTTTGGTCTTGAACATGGGTCAGTGGTGGGATGACCTTTCTTGTCTACTACCTTCAGTCTAGAAGAATAGTGTAAGAATTTGCATGTATTCAGTTTTCATGGTAGCAGCAAGCAGGTCACAGAATTCAGGGCTTGGCTCTCATTATGTCTCTGATGCTGTTCATATAGGCCATCAGTGTGTGTACTCCAGATTTCAGGAGCATTATAGAGGACACATCGGGAAGCCCCCAGAGAGAGAATTATAGAAGAAATCATTATAGACCAAAGCACCCCATAATTATGCAAGAAAGGGTCAGAGTGAGAAAGGCCAGTGGGGCTGTGTTCTGCCCACCAGCCCGGCTCTTCCACTCAGGCAATCCCTAGTCCATGAGCAGAAGGCATGCAGGAATACTTACGGGGTTCAGTGGCTGGAGTCCTGACATGGGGATAGGTGGGGCAGAGTCGGGCTCCTGCACACAGCCAGGGCCCAGGGGCACAAGACTTCTCACAGGTCAGTGGGAAATGCAGCTGGAGAACCCTCAGCCTACAAGGCAGCCCGTCACAAGTCCTTCAGGCCCGTACACCCCTGTCTGATCTCCGTTAGGGCACTAGAGGGCAGCAGTGAGCACTAAGTCAGGCCGTGGATCAGCCACAGCTCCAGCTCACCTGGACGAAGAGGACTGAGCTCCTTTGGCCCAGCTGAGGCCCTCCAAGACAGGACGCTGGGTCTAGACTTGACTCTTGACACGCTGCCTGCCACACAGCCCCTAAGACCTCTACTCCAGGGGCCTCACCACCCACCTTGACTCTTCTTTTCCAGTGCCACAGAGTTCCCTCCACCGGTGTCCAATGTTGGCAGCTCTCACCACGCGGCTACCCCAGTCACATCTCTCCTCCTGCCCCAGGCACATAGCTGCCGCCTCATCATTCTGAATTATTTTCCTGTTTCCGCCCCGCTCCTCAGCATGGGTTGATCCCAGCTAAGCAATGTCTACCTGCACTCAAGTTGAGTGCTGAGTACAGGGAAAATGCTCCAGAGTGTGGCACACGAGAAGTAGGTTGTGGGGTTAGGAGAAAGAAGCACACAGCACCTGAGGGTCCCTCGGGGAAAGAGTAGGTGTTATGGTTTATGTCTAGTTGTCCCCCCCCCCCCCGCCCCAAAGAGTCATGCAATCACAGGACGTGGCTTCTATAGATTGAGACTTGATTCATGATCCCTGGGACTGTGTTGTAGTACTGATGGGATTACTGGTCTGAGTAAGGCTGAGACTCTGGGTGTGGTCTAGGGCAGATATCCTAAGGCGGGAGCCTGAATGTGATATAAAGAGCGACAGAGAGACAGACTCAGCTGTAGCTGATGCTCTGCTGCTGTGTTTGGTTGGCTACCTCTGTCACCATTTCGTTGCTGTTCCACCGCCGCGAACTGGATGCTCACTGTCTTGCTCCACTCAGCCTTGGGCCAGCCGAATATGGACTGAAACCTCCAGGAACTGTGAGCTAAATAAGCCTTTCCTTCCTTCATTTTGAGTGTTGGGTATTTGTCCCAGCAACGAGTAAAAAGTAACTAAGATGGTAGGGAAGAGGAAGGGATGGCCTGGGAATCAGAAGAGCTGTGAAACCCCAACCTGGACCCCCAAGTTTGACAGCAGCCTGTAGGAGATGGAACTCCCCAGAGGGTGCTTCCTTTCTGCCAGTTCACCAGTGCTCTGTGGGGTGTGAGTCACCTTCCTGATAGAGGCTTTGTCACATTCACCTTTAAGGAGGAATCTGAAGACTGAGATAGCCTGAGACTGAGCTCTAGGCCAGAGCGGAAAAGGGCTGCGTCCAGGCACCCTGACACCAAGCTGTTCTGCTTGAGTGCCCTGGTGTACCCACAGTGTATGCTGTCAGCTTCATGCTGCTTGCTGGAGTGAGTGCGAGCCTGGCTGAAGCCTGGGTTGCACAGGTCGGGGCGGGCTCTCCAGTCTTTCAGTCTGAGTTCTTCAGGGTCTGAGGTGTCCGCTCCACTCTTAGTATCAGATGAGCTCTGGGATGCAGGTACCTGGTTGGTTTCATGCAAAGTGTGGGACTTCAGCTGCCTGCAGTTCTTTTCTCCCAGTGTAGGGCTGGGCTTGCACTGACTGCGAGCAGGCCTGGAGCCGAGATGCCAGATCCTGGAGGCCCTCCTCTCTGTCCAGATCTTGGGTTAAGACAACCTCTTCCTCTCCAGCAAACGCATGCTCATTGCACTAAAGGAGGCAGAGCAAGAGTCCAGCACCATCCTGTAAATCAGCATGGCTTTTAGGCGTCCCATGGCGAGGGAGGACTTCCTGGACTCCACAGGGATCAGGAGACAAAAAGTGAGTTTGCAGGATCTTGCGTGCTTCCTGAACCTGCCCAACAGCTGCATACCCCACAGGCCACTGAATCCTCTGGGCAGGGTGTCCAGCTGACTATAGTGTGTCGGTAGTAAAGGAAAACAAGGCCCA
This sequence comes from Myocastor coypus, assembly GCA_004027025.1. NCBI lineage: Eukaryota > Metazoa > Chordata > Mammalia > Rodentia > Myocastoridae > Myocastor > Myocastor coypus. Next base: position 9,535 of record PVJA010034541.1, on the reverse strand, counting down.
GGGGAAAAATGACATAGGGTTGTCCTGCTACAATGTTGTATATAGTTTGATTTGAAACTTTTTGTGTAAAAATGTCTAATTATTTTTCTTCACATTCTATAGGGCTTTAAATTTTAAAATATCCATGGTGTTTCAAAATAGCAGTTCCATGTTATATCTAAGTCATTTAATATTCAGACAGAGTGATGATAAGCTCAATTGCCTCTGTTACAAGGTGATAGTAATACCATTAAGCTTCTCTTCTGGATGTTTAACAACTGAAGTTTGCAGACAAAAATTAGAGAAATAGAGGGGCTACAAGGATAGGCAATATTTTGGCAATAGGCCTACAAGTTCAGCAAAAACTCAGGGCAGAAGGGAACCTGTGCTGTGACATACTGTAGGCCAGTTATGTCCCAAATTTTCTTTCTTTTTTTTTTTTTTTTGGCTTTTTGAGACAGGGTCTCACTGTGCAGTTCAGGCTGGCTTTGAGCTTACTTTTGTAGTCCAGGCTGGTCTCGAACTCGCAGAGATCCTCCTGCCTCAGCCTCCCAAGTGCTGGGATTACAGGCGTGAGCCACCACGCCTGGCTCTTATGTCCCAAATTTTCTGACCAAGCAGATTATGAGTCTGAGGAAAGAGAGGAAAGAGATCAACAATGTCAAGTGTTCATAAGGAGAATCACCTGGAGAGAAAACATTCTGTCAGGCTTTCACAGGCAGCAAATTGGCCAAGCAATTGCCATGACTCATTCAGATGGCTGACTGACAAAAGATCTGCAAGCTGCTGTTCATGGTGTCAGAGTAAATCCTGAGGGGATTTGACTGAACTTGTCAGATAGCATATGTTTGATTTTTAGTCACACAGGTCTTGCTTCAACTTGAACTTAGCCATTAAGCAGAAAATTATAAGCACAAGATATATAAAGTAATGCCATATTAATATTCTGAGGTGTAAAAGGCTCAAGTCCACAACTTCTGATAGTTGCCAATTCTGCTGTTTACCCACTACTAGTATGGACTACTGAACTATATTGGGTTATTTTGCTGAATTGAAGTACCTACAATTTTTAGACTGGCCTCAAGTATGAAAACATTCTTTATAGACTTTTCTAAATACTGCTCCTCTTATGTGCTGAGTCTTCACTGACCTTGAAGGGCTAGGCCTAAAATAAGGCTCCTTGTAACCTTTCTTTTTTCCGTTTTTTTGGTCTGCCAACTTAAGTTTTTAACCCAGCGGAAGAGAAGCTTTATGATATTACTCCCTATAACATAGACACTTGAACTTAACACCTATCTTTCTCAATATAAAACACTTCAGATATAACATGGAACATGTATTATTCATCAATCATTGATTTTTGAAATTTTAAATCCCTATTGAATGTGAAAAAAGCAATTATGCATTTTTACACGGAAATTTAGGAATTGAGCTGTATACTCATTCCTGAGGTGATTTGACTGACCTTGTCAGACAAAAAACATTTTTGTTATATAGGTCTTGCTTTAACATGGTCTTAACTATCCAGCAGAAAAGTCTAACCATGAGGTATAAAAAGTGTAACCTATTAATATGCTCAGCTATAAAAGGCTAAAGTCAACAGCTTCCAACATTGTCAGTTGTGCTGACGACCCAGTACCATTATGGACTATTGGCCTATACATACAGCTGACTTCTCTTAGTTCAAATGAGAAAAAAGATTTGTATTAATAGTGTTTAGTACCAGATATCATCCTGCAACTTGTACTATGAACATCTACTATGATGACAACAACATACAATGTATTAAATATTGTGACTGTCCTGCTAACCTGTTGTGAAACTGTTTCGTTGCTCTTTCTTTCTCATTAAAATTAATAAATAAAAATATATTTTAAAATTAGTCCTTCTCTAACTGTAGTGGAACTCCCATCTATGACAAAAAATAATGAAAAAAGGTGTCCTGTTTGGAGTCACGAAGCTGGAAAATCGATCAACTATCTGCAGGTGGGACCTGGCCCAGTGCCTGAAGCAAACAAGCTACCTCACTCAGGACATGAACATCCTGTCTGGCTAAGGTTAGCTACCAGTTGCTAGGCAGCGTACTATCAGGCATCACTAATTTCACAAAAACATAAATAAAGTGTCATTCTGTTGTGAATATATATACACACAAGAGACATAGGATATACAGCTACATTCTCTTAGTCCACTGAGAATAAGTTTGTATTAATATTATTTAGACAAGATATGTATGCATGTTGTCCTCTGAATAAGTACTATGAAGACAACAACATTCAATGTATTAAATATTCCAGCTCTCCTACTAACCTGATTTGAAACTCTTTCCCTTGTTACTTTTTCTATTTTTAATTTTTTATTAGTATAGTGTATGTTTGTAGTACATTATGGTTACATTCATTGTGGGGAACTGGCTCATGCAGAAAGCATAACTCTTTTCTCCATTCCCCTTTCCCTCTCCACCCCTTTCCCAGCATCAGATTCATGCTTTATCTTATAAATCTTTATAAAGGAAATTATCATATATACAGAGTAACAGACAGATTAATATCCTGTTTCATATAAAACATTTGAGATCATTATGTTATATCGAAACACACTTTTGCATTCACTTTTCTATGCTAGATGCAGTCAGATTTTTCTCTTCATGTTTTCTATTCTTTTTTAAATTTAATTTTAATTTGGAAAGTAAGCAAGTCAAGAACAAAAATCACAAGCAAACAAAGAGGGGCTGGGGAGATAGCTCCGAGGCACAAGTGCCTGCTGGGCAAGTGCAAGGTCGTGAGTTCAAACCCTGGTCCCACAAAAAAAAAAAAAAAAAAAAACAAAGAAATATGGTAACATGCAACAGTACATATGTTACAAATGTTTGAACCAAGAATGCCTGATTAAGAATGGCTGATATATTATCTACTTTATTGTCCAATCTGCTGCCCAGATTAACTGATATAGTTATGTAAGGCTGGGCATACAGATGGATCTTACACTTGCTTTCAAGAAACCTTAAATTTTGTCAATCCTTGTTTTCTTTGAAATTTTATTGAAAATCAATAATTTTATAGCATATTAAAATTTTAGATAAATATTGAAATGTGAAAGATACAAGATATAGATAGAGTGACTTTTAGAGAAATATTTTTCTTATTTTTATTTTTATCTAACATCTCTTTTTGGCTGTGGTTTTTAAAAAAAATTTTATTCATTTTATTGATTAAAAAGGTAAAATAGCAATGCAAGTTCTTTTTATTTTTATTTTATTTATTTATTTATTTTTTTTTTTTTTTGGCTTTTTGAGACAGGGTCTCGCTATGCAGTTCAGGCTGGCCTTGAGCTCACTTTTGTAGCCCAGGCTGGTCTTGAACTTGCACCGATCCTTCTGCCTCAGCCTCCCAAGTGCTGGGATTACAGGCATGAGCCACCACGCCCGGCTGCAAGTTCTTTTTAAAAATAAGTAATGCATTGCATATTGTTGCCTTCATGGCAGTTATTCTGAGTACAAGATGCAGGCATGATTTCTTGTCTAAACATCATTAGTACAGATCTTTGCATTTCACCAAGAGAAAGTATATATATATATATATATATATATATATATATATATATATATATATTAGTCCATGGCAGTAGTATCAACTCATCTGGCATTATCAGAACTAGAGAAATATTTCTGAAATGAATACATATCATTGCAATAATAGATTGAGCTTTGTAAATAAATTATTTAAAAACTTAAATGATGACAGCTTCCATCATTACCAGTTTTGCCAATAACCCACTGTGATTATGAAACACTGGATTATGTATACAACTGCTTTCTTTGTTTTCAATGATAAGAAAGTTTTCTGTACCAACAATGATTAGAAAAATTATCATCATGCCTACACCCTGTGCTCTGTATAACTACTAGGAGAAATTATTATACCATGTCTTATGAGTAGATTGTCTGTCAAAGATACAGTATAAATCTTAAAAAACCTTGGAAGCAAAGACTATGGCCTATCATAGAACTCTGCAAAAGCTGTAGTAACCTAAGCTTTGTATTTCTATAGGAAGTGCTCAGTTATTTGATAAATATTAAAATGTTGCTAGCAATCTATTTTCTGAGTTTACCAAACACTGTATATAAGAAATGGTTACACAAAAGGTTCCTTTAAAATTTGGTCCACAAATTCACTTAGCAGGTTAGAGTATGTAACCTGAAAGTAAAGGAAGTAGGAGTCCCTAAGGCTAACATGTTGTAATCGTATTTTTAATTTTGCTTTGTTGAGACATGGTCTTAATATGTATTTTTGCCTAGCCTTAAACTCTGTAGCTCAGGTTGGCTTTGAACTTGAAGCCAATCCTCCTGCCTCAGACTCCTGAATACTGTGATTACACATGTGGCCACCATGTCCAGCTCTCACCTTGTAAATAATAAAGGGATACTACATGCATAGTAAAAATTTTGCTGACAGAAAGCACAAAGTATAAAAGTGACAGTCATTTTAATAAGAAGAAGGAACTAGCTGACACCTTTGTTTTGTGAGCATGATAATAACTGAGACTAAGTTAAACCTGAAATCGTTGTCTGCTCCTGTGACCAAAATGATAAAAAAACAAAAAACAAAAAAAACTCTTACTTGGACAACGTATACAACTGCTTTCTCTTAGTTCAATGAGAAGAAATTTTTGTACAAACAATAATTAGAAAAAGTATCATTGTCTTAGGTACTTTTTACTCGTTGCTGGGACAAATACCTGACACCCAAAATGAAGGAAGGAAAGGTTTATTTAGCTCACAGTTACTGGAGGTTTCAGTCTATAATCAGCTGGATCCAAAGCAAACAGGCACACGGCAGAGAGCAGCAGTTCATGGTGGTGGAAAAGGAACAATCGCGACAGAGGCAACAGAACAACCAGGGTAGCAGAGAGCAGCAGTGCAAGTCCGTCTCCCTTTAAATTACACCGGGATCTCTGCCTTAGCCTATCTGCCTCAGGCCACACCTATAATTCCCAGCAGTACTCAGACCATAATCTCATCAGTATTAAAACACATAATCATAGGGGATCATGGATCAAATCTCAAACTCTAGAAGTTTGATGATGATTGCATGAGGCTTTTGGGGGGGGGGTGACAACTAGATATAAACCATAACAACCATGTCTGTATTTTGTGCTCTAAATAACTACTATGAGGACAAAAATATGCATTGTATCAATTATTGGGATTGTACTACTAATGTGGTTTTAAACTGTTGCATTGTTATTTATTACAAGTAATAAAATGACAAAAATTAATGTCTTTCTATGCATTTTCTAACAATTAAAGATGAAATTTTGAAAGATTAAAAATGCCTTAAAAAGGAATTGGATAGAACAATCAAAGCACTATCCAAGTATGATTTTGAGGATGATTCTGGTTCAGAGTTGGCCATCTTTATGAAAAATCTTTGCTACTTCATCAAACACTTCATCAACAGATCTGGACACGTCTACTTTCTTGATCTTCCCCATTTTTCATACAAGTCAGTAACTGGCTTTGTTGACTAAAGATAAGTCTGGATCATCTTTTCCAAGCTTTCTCTGTTGTCATCGCTTCTACCATTACTTTCTTTTTTCTCTTTCAAGGTACTGTACAATATAGATCTCGTTATTATAGTCCAAAGCAGAACAAAAGATACATCTGCTTTGCCATCCATGGTCTTGTTCTAGCCTTGAAGTTTGTCTTGCTTTCTTGGAAACTCATCAGCCAAGAATTTATTCTTTTGGGAATTGGCAGCCACTGTATGATCCATTTCTCTCTTCAATCGACTGATGTTTATCTCAACTGGCACAATCTGTCCTTCTTTAATGTACTTTCCAATGAGTTCACCATACTGTCACTCTGGGTCATTCCTTTCACCATGAAGAATTTCTCCTGCAGAAAGGTGTGTGTAGTCATATTTCTCCACAATGTGAATGCACTGGATTCCCTTCTCAGTGCTAGGACTGCTGAGCATGAATGCAAGACAGCCAGTAGCTTCAGGAAGTGAGAAGGAAACAAAATGGCCAGCAGGACAGCAGCAGGAAGCTTAGGCACACAACATGCTCCAGCTGGCGGCGGCAGCGTCTCAGCATACACCATGTCTCTCTGTAGTGTATTTATCGTCTATCTGTCTATCTATCTGTCTATCTATCTATCTATCTATCTATCTATCTATCTATCTATCTATCTATCATCTATCCATCTGTCTATCTATCTATTATCTATCTATTATCTATCTGTCTGTCTGTCTGTCTGTCTACCTACCTACCTACCTACCATCTATTATCTATTTATCTATTTCTCTATTATCTATTTATAATCTATCTATTATCTATTTATCTCTCTTTTTATCCTTCATCTATCTATCTATCATCTATCTATCTATCTATCTATCTATCTATCTATCTATCTATCTATCTGTCATCTCCATAATCTTTTATCATTTCACTTTTTTCTTTGTTCTCAGCCAGTTTTTCTTCTATTCAAATTGTGTGTCAATTATTTTTGGTCTTTTGAAAGTAGCTAATGCTTAACATTTTTTACTCTGATGTTCTTTCTTTTTCTTGAATATCTTATAATATTTCATTTTGTTTTTATTTTTAATGATTTTAATAAGAAAGGAATAACAATCAGAGTTTCAATGCACATTAGTAGAAAACCACAATAATTAATGTAATGAATATTGTTGCCTTCATAATAGTTTTTAGAGTATAAAATGCAGACATAAGTTTTCTAAACACTATTAATACAAATATTTCATCTCGCTGAACTAAGAGAAAGTAGTTGTATGTATAGTGCAATAGTCCATAATACTAGTGTATTATCAGCAGAACTAGCAATGTTGGAAACTGTTGACTTGAGGCTTTTACAGCTCACCATATTGATGACTTTCCTTTTTATAACTTGTAGTTAAATTTTTCTGCTGGAATCATTAAGACCAAGTTATATCAAAACATGTAACTTTTGTATCTGATAAGGTCAATCAAATTCCCCAGGATTTACATGGAAACCATGTATGGAATTTTGTAGAACTTTTGTCAGTATCAGCCATCCTAATGAGTCAATGACCACTGCTTGACCAGTTTGTTCTCTGTGAAAGCCCGAGAGAATGTTCTCTCTCTAGGTGACTCTCCTTAGGCACATTACACATTGTCAATCCCTTTCCTCTGTGGCCCAATAATCTCCTTGAACAGAAAATTTAGAACGCCACTGAGTTATAGGATGTTACAGTGCAGATTCTCTTATGTCCTGTGTCCTCATGGACTTACAGAAGCTAGAGACAAAGTATTGGATATCTGTGAAGCCCTTATATATAAGTGGATGTATCTTGAATATATACTCGTAGTGAAATAAACCAGAGCTACGTGTATAAATATTATGCAGTCTTCCTAGTGTAAGAACTCAAAAGAAGAAACAAAAATGGAAAGGCATAACACAACTTAATGGAAATCAAGAATTTAAAGTTGAACAATGAAGAGACAGTAAGCAGAAAAGTTATGAACCATATGATTGCCTCTACAGCCTGTAGAGGGAGTAGTTCTTCTCTGGCAGGGGTGTAACTTATTTTATTTCTTCAGATGAATCTTACTTGTTTATATCTGATAATGTGAAAGACTAGATGGAGCATAGCATCATGCAATGCGCCAACCATTGTGAAATTACTATTATTTTATTTAGTAAAATCTTGTATCATTTATAATGCTGTTTTTTTCTTTATATCTCCATTCTATATTACTTAGAAAAGTATTTTTCTACTTAAATAATTATAACTAAATCATAAGTCCAACTAAAAGGCCAAAATGTTGTATAACATATATATGAAACTATGATCAATTTGGAGTACTTACAATGGTATTTGAATAAGTTAATATAAGCAAAAATAGAAACTACGAAATAATTTTCATGATAATAAAGAAATACTAAACATAAAACGTAACATAAATATGGGAATTGCAAATATATGACCAGAACTTCTAACAGGTTGACGATGGGATATCATACAATGTTCTACTACATAGTGGACATGTACAGTGACTATGATGCTTACTCGTGGCCAGGTGTCGCTTGTGGGACTGAGCTATTGCTTTTTCCTTGATATCCACCACGTAGATGCAGCCACAATCATGACCCACAGGGGGCAGGAGAAATACATTTGTAGAATACATTGATGGAAACATTTTGCTGCTGTACACAAAAGAATAATTGAAAGACTACATTTGTATACTGCTTTTTCTGCTGTGTTTAATTGTTTGTCCTATTTGGTGGGTTTTTTAATTTATAATTCATGGAGTTGCGGTCATATTGATCCCGTTCTAGAATATCTTTCAGTAGACTGTGTAGGTTTGGCTTTTTCTAATGCCATTTTTAGTTGTTCTGTGTCATGGAAGTATTTCGCTTCCTCATCAAATTGCAAGAGTCTTGGTTGGAATTTGTTTTCTTGTAAGACTTGGGGTACTTTGCTCCACTCTTTTTTTTTTTTTTTGCGGAACTGGGGTTCAAACTCATGACCTTGTACTTTCCACTCTCTTCTTGACTTGATGGCTTATGAAGAGAAGTCTGTCATGTTTCTGATGGGTTTTCCTTTCAATGTGATCTGTTTCTTTTCTCTAGCAGCTTTTATTTATTTGTTTATTTATTTATTTATTTATTTATTTATTTATTTATTTATTTGTCTTTTTGAGACAGGGTCTTACTATGCAGTTCAGGCTGGCCTTGAACTCACTTTTGTGGCCCAGGCTGGTCTTGAACTCACATTGATTCTCCTGCCTCAGGCTTCCAAGTGCTGGGATTACAGGTGTGCGCCACCACACCCAGCTCTGTAGCAGCTTTTAGTATACTGTCCTTGCGCTGAATTTCTGGGATCTTCATTATTATATGTCTGTGTGTGCTTTATTTTATTTTATTTTTTTCAGCAAATGAGTTACATTTATTTATTTATTTATTTATTGTCTTTTTATTTAATTTTTATTGCTTTTAATAAGAAACAACACTGTATAACAATGTGAGAGTTTTAAAACATGTTGGTAATACATTTCAATATTTGATACAATGCATATTGTTGTCCTAGTAGTTATACAGAGCCCAGGGTGTAGGTATTATAATTTTTTTCAAGTTTCAATTTTTTATTATTTACATTTAACAATGGTTATATTACATATTTTCATCATCAGATCAGTTTAGATTAATACATATAGGTATATAAGATTGATCAAATAATTAAACATTAACCTTTCTAAATCAACATTATGTTTTTTCTTTTCCCCTTTCTTTTCTTTGAAAGTTGACATATTGCATATTGTCCTCACAATCATTCTACAGAGTGTGTGGGCATGACCCACCTTCCTATTGATGTTGCTTAGAAAAAAAAAAAAAGGAAAAGAATATACTTCTCTTTGGACTAAGAGGAAGCAGATACATACACAGTCAAATGTTCTGCAATTGCAGTGGGCCACCAGTGAAGCTTGTAATGTTGGAGGCTATTGAATCTAAGCCTCCTAAAGCTCATCTCACCAATCTAGCTCTGCGTTTCATGCATTGTAATTAAGCATTTTT
>PVJA010034540.1:0-15400 GCA_004027025.1 Myocastor coypus | reverse complement strand
TAGCGAGACCATCTCAAAAAGACAAAAAAAAAAAAAAGAGCGGTTTATTACTAGTTCGCAGTCCAAAGTGGGCTGGCTCTGAAACAAATGCATGGAAGAGTGTGGGAGAAGAAAGCTGTTCAACCCATGACAGCACAGGAGAGAGGGAGGAGGGGAGGGAGAGAGGGAAGAGAGAGAGGAGAGAGGAGAGGGGAAAGAAGGAGAAGGGAGAGGAAGAGGGGAAATAGGGGGAAGGGGGAGAGGGGAAGGGAGGAGAGGGAGAGGAACAGGAGAGAGAAAGTAGGGTAGGGACAAGAACACACACTTCCACCCTTCCGGGTCACATCCCCACCCCCTGGCCCTGCCTCTTCTGAGTGTCCCACCTCTGAACAGCCCAGATGAACTCATCAGTCCACCAGTTGCTAATAAACAGAGGCCTGCTATGATTCAAGCACCTTCCCAAAGCGCCACCTCTGAGCGTGAGATGGTTGGTGTACATTTCAGATCGGAAGCTTAGCACATCCTCAGCACTACCGAAGAACTGCGCAAGTTCTTCCTTTAGGTCAGTGATGTAGACTTATGTTTGCATTACAGTTCACATAGTTTCAGTGTTCTGCAAGTTCAGCCCAGTAAATGTGTCTGAAGTTTGGGACTGCATCCCTGCCCAGACAGATGAGCTCTGTCGCTTCCCTTTTTTACAGCTTTGAGAAAGTGTGGAAATTAGGATTTTAGGGTAGTTTTTCCTTTCTCTTCGATAATGATTTCTGGGGACTTCTAATCCTCATTTTCCCTGAAAATTAGAAAAAAAAAAAAACCAGTTGGGAAGATTTTTTTTTTTAAATTACTGAATTAATATCCTAAATCAGATAATAGAATAAAGTCAAGGTTTATTAAAGATTTAAGTGTAAAACATGAAACTGGGCTAGTATAGAAAAACATTATGGTAAATTTGTTTATAAACCTTTGAGTTGGGAAGTCTTTCTATTTATGATTCAAAATCTAAAAGCCAGAGAAGGAGAGATCTAGTTTAGCCACATGCATGACAAATTTCTTTAAAGCAAAACAAAAAATAAAACACAGTGACAAACTGAGGAAAATATGTGCCAGTTATCTAACAAACAAAAGGCCTAGATTCTGTAAGAACTCAACAGAAATTTAGAAGACAATGAATCAGTAGAAAAATAGTACAGGGCTGGCCAGATAGCTCAGCAGACTAAAGCACCTGCTTAGGCAGAGCGCAGAGGCCTGGATTTGATCCCTGCCACCAGGGCACGATGAGACAGTGATTGAGACTGGGCACGGTGGCATGCACCTGTAATCCCAGCACTTTGGAGGCTGAAAACAGGAGAATCGCTATGAGTCTAGTTGATGTAGTGAGACCCTGCAGGCCATGTATACCTTGTCCCTAAAAGCATAAGAAAAAAAGAAAAGAAAAGAAAAACAGGATAGAGAGGCTGGGGAGTTAGCTCTATAGTCTAAGCACCTTCCTGGCCAGTGCGAGGACTTGGGTTTGATGCTGGCACTGCATGCCATGGTGGCCCTGCACCTAGTGGGCCAGTGAAAGCAGTTGTGCTGGTGCACACCTGTAATCCCAGTGCTGGGGAGGCTGAGACAGGAGGATCACTATGAGTTTGAGCTGCATAGTGAGACCCTGTGCCAGATAAATAAAATATAAAAATTTTAAAACAAGAAAAATAATAAAGAATGTGAATACATAGTTGACAGAAAAATAAATACAAATTTCCCTTCAAATTGTAGTAAGTTGCCTAACTTATAAAAAGAAAGCCTCCAACTTAAACTGTGCTAGAATATCTTGAAGAAAAGGGGAAAAAGTGATGTCATTCCTACAAAAGAATAGTTGGTAATATGTAGTAAACTTCCTGAAAGATCATACAAATCTATTTCTTTCAGAACTATTTTTAATAGCAAAGGGACTATTGGAAACAGAGAATTGTTAGATAAAATATACTACATACATCTAATGAAGTACTGGGATGCTGTAAAAGGATTGAAGATTATAAACTGCTATGAATCGGGCCCCAGATAAGCAGTGCAAAAACAAGAAGGAAAAAAGGGTTCACTATGTCATTGCTATTTTCAGGAAGTGTGTATGTGAGTGTGTGTTTCCTTGATTTGCTTACATTGTTAGAAATTGGGCTGGTGAGATAGCTCAGCAGACTAAGCATCTGCTTAGGTAAGCACAGGGATCAGGGTTCAATCCCCAGCACTATGTGCCGCACCAGCCTCATCTTGGAGACTGGGCATGGTGGCACATGCCTGTAATCTCAGCACCAGGGAGGCTGAAAACGGGGATCACTTTGAGACTGAGTTGTGTAGTGAGGCCCTGTACCAAATACATTAAACAAACAAATAAATAATTAAAACCTTCAGCAACAGGGAACTTGGTAGGAAGCGCTCCAGGGGGGTTCCCCATATTTCACCCGGGTATTGTATTTTGTTTATTTATTTATTTATTTATTCTTGTTTCAGAACCTCTATTTGTTCATTCACTCATTTCTATGGCCGGCTCAGCCCGCCCCAAGGGCAGGGCTGGTGCAGCATGTGGTGCCGGGGATCGAACCAAGGTCCCTGAAGCCGCCCAATCTTTCCCAAACAGGTGCTTTAGATCACTGAGCCATCCCGCCGGGCCCCACCCAGGTATTGTATTTTGTACAGTCCTGCCTTGTGTGTGCTGCTCCCCTGCTTGCCTGGAAGAAAAACAACAGCCCCACTGCTGTGAAGAGTCGCATGGTCAGATGCGGAGGGTGGTGTCACGTTGGGGAGCAGCCTGGAGCCAGCAGCCAGCAAAGCCATGGGGACCTCAGCCCTGCACCCTGCCAAGAGCCAGGGAGCTTGCAAGAGCACCAGAAAGTCAGGGGGACTGGAGTGCAGAGGACACCTTGGCTTCAGCGTTGGGATGTCTTGAACAGAAATTTACACCCTGCTCAGGCCACAGAAACTAATAAATAAATATGCTTTGCTTAAAGACACTAAATTTGTGGGGCCAGGGAGACACAAGTGCCTGCCTGGCAAGAGCAAGGTCATGAATTCGAACCCTGGTCCCGCCAAAAAAAAAAAACAAAAAGTAAAAGTTGGGTGTGGTGGTGTATGCCTGTAATTCTAGCCCTTGGGAGGCTGAGGCAGGAGGGTTGATGTGAGTTCAAGATCAGCCTGGGCTACAAAAGTGAGCTCAAGGCCAGCCTGAACTGCATAGAGAGTTTTTGCCTCAAAAACACACACACACACAAAAAAAAAAAAAAAAAAAAGAAAGAAAGAAAAACGAAAAAAAGTGAAAGATACTAAATTTGTGATAATTTGTTGTGTGATACAGAAGCGCAAATGAAGACGTTCAGAAAACCTGATGGAAAAGCTGGAGGAGGGGCTGGGGAGATAGCTCAGAGGCACAAGTGCCTGCTGGGCAAGTGCAAGGTTGTGAGTTTGAACCCTGGTCCCACAAAAAAAAAAAAAAAAAAGCTGGAGGAGCGGGGGAATGAAATTTCTCTGTTGTGTATAGTTTTGAATTTTAAGCAATGTAAATGTATATTATTATTTACTTAATATACATTTAAATGAAAAGGCAAAGGCAGAAAGCAAAGGCCTGAACTGTGCCCTGAGAAACTGTGGCACAGAGCAGGGGCTGTGGCGTGCGCGCCGCTCGGCGCTCCTTCCGACTCCCCTGGAACCTGCGCAGTCTGTTATCCGCCATGACACAGTCCTTACTCTGCTCACCGTTGTGTGCCACGGAACAACTCCTTTGAACAGGATGCACCGAGGGGCCGAAAGGAGGAAGAGTCGGGTAGAGGTGAGACCTTGCCCTTCGCACAACTCGCAGAAGGCGGCGGGAGGATGAGCTGGGGTCGTGCCTCTCCCTTCACCCCTGCCACCTGCCGCAGAAAGCGCTCGCAGAGCCAGAGCCGAGCTCCTACGCCTTCAGGACGCCTCCTGTGGCGCACAATGAAGGCCACACCTGTGAATCGTCTGGTAACGTGTCCATCCGGCACCTGTTATCAATATGAGAAGGGGGGGGATTGGAAGAGGGGCAACTGGTAAAATAAGATTCTAAGGGAAAAGAAGGGAGAGCAGGGAAACTGCCAAAACAAGAATGTACCTGTCAGAAGCAAGAATACCCAGAATAGGGAAGGATAGGAAGGGCAAATGGAGATTAGACATCTGGACCCTTGGCTCTAAGTACAGAAGCACAAAGCCAACTTGGTGGATTGAGGAAAATGAGGAGGAGGATGTAGAGCAAAGGAAGAAAGAGAAAAAGGAAGGAAAGAAAGGATGGAAGAAGAAAGAAAGAAAAAACAAAAGAAAGGAAGTTGCTGCTACATATAACTAAAAGTCCCCACAGTGTGATAGCTTTAGGTAGGTGGATTTAAAACAGTAGACTGGAATCATGCTCAGCTTGCTTTCCTGTGTTTTCATTGATAGGCTCTTCCCTTCTGGGACAAAATGGGGACTTACAGTACAACCCACAAGAGATGAACTAGAGTTCATCTATTAGGAAACCCTAAAGCACAAGAAAGTCCTACATATATCTATATATATAATTTTATTTTATTATTTATTTATTTATTTTTGAGACAGGGCTTCACTATGCAGTTCAGGCTGGCTCTGAGCACTTGTGATTCCCCCTGCTTCCACCTCCCAGGTCCTGGAATCCCAGGCGTGTGCCACCATGCCTGGCCTCCCAGTAGTTCTCATGAGGGTTTGTGGGTCTCCCTTGTTTCAGTGATCGCTCACCCCCGCTCCGTTCCTGTGTGCTGGCTGGCCAGACCCAAGACACCATTCTAGCTCTGGGAGATGGCTGCCAACCCGTTGCAGCTTCGTGGACTGAGAATGAGAGGAGTTAACTGGGTGGTAAAGATCAGAGCAGGTGAAGGCAACAGGACCCTTTCCCTACCCAATCAATACACACAGGCTCTAACAGGATTTTTTTTTTTGCTTTTTGTATTGGTACATATCAGCCATACCCATTGGTCACATTTGTTATAGGCTTTGCACCTGCGCATAATGTATCCTAATTCCCCTCAACCCTTCTTCCACTCCCCACTTACAAAAGCTTTTTTCCTTCATTTTTCCTACCATTCTCTTTTTTTCCTTTTCCCTTCGTTCTCTTACCCCTCCTCCTGCTTTGCTCCACTTCCCAAAATCTATTTTCCACTTTATTCCTTATTTACCCTTATAGTTTCTGCCATGAGAGATGCAATGTGATATTTAAACTTGTGTGTTTCAATTATTTCCCTTAAGATACAGTCTCAAGGTGCATTTGTTTTCCTGCGAAGGACTCAATTTTATCCCTTTAAAAGAGAAATTGAAGGGCTGGCGAGATAGCTAAGTGGACTAAGTGCCTGCTTAAACAAGCGTGGGGACCGGGTTCGATCTTTGGCACCACAGGCCATGCGTGTCCTGTCCCTGGGAGTGCTGAACTGGCCACCGAATCTGGGCAGGTGGCTCATGCCTGTAATCCCAGCGCTGGGGAGACTGAGAGAGAAGGGAGAGAGAGAGAAAGAAAAAAAGGGTGAGAAGAAAGAAAAGCACAAATTGGATGAAAGGACTAACAAAGGAATTTTAGCACAAAGAGTGGAGCACAGGTGACAAAAGACAAGTTTTGTGGAGGTGCAGGGTGTCTGGCTGGCTGGAGACACACACAACCGTCCTAGACGCATGCAGCTATCCTCACTGTGCTGCTGCAGGTCGGGTTCTCCGGGAAGCACCGGCTGAGAGGAGTCAGGAGCCTGAGATGTTTCCTGAGAAGCAACACAGTAAAAGGAAGATGGGAGGCAGTAGGATGGGGCAGAAGAAGCCCATGGCCCATGCCTCAGACCTGCAGACTCTGCCCCCTCAGCTAGGAGCTCCAGAGCAGTGAGGTCCTGTGTGCGATGCAAAAGGCTGAGCCCAGGAGCTCCCATCTGGTCAGGTCCTTGGCTCTCGCTGTGACCTGACTCATTCAGATGTGATTGGAGGAGAACTCCTACCCCCCACTGCACCCGCTGGGGCAGTGGCAAGGACTTGGGAGGCTTAAATTGCTCCTGGCAGCCCCCTGAAACATGAGGGGGAAGTTTTCAGATCAAATTCTCCAAGTGGGGAGAGAGAAAGTCTCAGGCCTTGAATCCTTGATGGTATTTTGTAGCTGCTTGATCCCACACCACTGAATTTTGATTATCCCTTATCAGTTCCTGTTCTGTAAAATAAATGTCCTTATCATTTAGGGTAGGCTTGGTGATGATTTTAGATTCCTGTTGACAAAAGCATTGAGACTGAGGAGGGTGGTGGGGGAGTTAAGGCAGGGGAAAATTGTGCGCGCGTCTGCGCGCACGCGCATGTGTAGAGGAGGCCAAGAAACATTGAAGTCTTGTAAGGGGTTGGGATGTAGAACTCTGGGTGCAGGATGTTTTAAAATTCAAATTCTAGTCCCACCATTTAATAATTGCATCCCCTCTGACAACTTCATCTTTCTAGATAACAATGTCTTCATTGGCAAAAGGGCAGTTGGGAGGGTTGGATAAAACAATATACATTAAAGCTCAATAATTATTATTTTAAAATTAGATTGGGGGTTGAGGGTGTGGCTCAGTGGCTGAGTCGGTACATCACAGTATGTAAGACCCTGGGTTCAATCCACAGTACCTCTTTGCCCCTTCAAGTCAGATGAATGTAGATCATACTGTTAACCAAATCTCTAAACTAGGGCGACCAGGAAAAAGTTTCAAAGGCTGGGAAAGAAGAGCTAAGATGCTGTTCTTGTAGGAAATGAGAAAGAGAGTGAATTTATTATGGAGGTCCAATTTTCGTCTCTCTTGTCTGTGGCCCACACATTGAGAAACAGTGGCTCAGAGCTGCCTGCGCTTGGAGAGACAGAGGAGGGATTGACTCCTTCCTGGGTGTGTGGTAGAGGGTGGAACCGAGGCACAAGGGTGGAGCGGAGATGTAGGAAGGAAAAGCGCACAGTGGTGGAAGTAGGGTACAAGGTCTTATGGTGGGTGGTTGAGGGTGGGGTGATAAATGAATAATGGGAGTTTGGAAGACGTTACAGACCTGCCACACACAGAGTTCCAAAGTGTCAAAATGTTAGCTGGGGGTTTAGCTTAGGCACTATTACATGCCACCCACCTGGGGGCCAGCGAGATAGCTCACTGGTCTAAAGCACCTGCTTAGGAAAGTGCAGGGACTGCAGTTCAATCCCCAGCACCACATGCTGCACCAGCCCTGCCCCCAGGATGGACTGAGCTGGCCACAAAAATAAATGGAAATGAATAAAAATAAATTGTGATATCCTGTCAAAGTAAAATATTCACTGGATTTTTTTTTTTTTTTTTTTTTTTTTTTGTCTTGTCTTTTTGAGACAGGGTCTTGCTATGCAGTGCAGGCTGGCCTTGAGCTCACTTTTGTAGCCCAGGCTGGTCTCGAACTCGCACCGATCCTCCTGCCTCAGCCTCCCAAGTGTTGGGATTACTGGCATGCGCCGCCACACCCAGCTTATTCCTTGGAATTTGAAGACAGTATGTGGGGAAAAAAAAAAAAGCCGCCCACCTGATTTCAGAGACCAGCGACAGCCTGAGGAGGGCCCACATCTCCCATGCGGAGGCAGAGTAGCCAGGCCTCATTTCCCAGGACCACAAATGAGCAGTTCAGTGGGACCAGCTACCAGGGAACGCTTGCTCTCCCATCCCCGTCCCGGGGCCTGCTGCTCTTGTGCTGCTAGGTCACTATCAGTTTGTAATCATGTTTGTGTCCACTGTAGCAAGTCCCCCAGGGAGGTACGGGAAATTCTGGAGACAATGGTGCTGCCAGCTGTGTGTGTCCAAAGGTCACACCTCTGCAGCGCTCAGGGTCAGAGAAGCTGGGAGAAGAATCGGTGGATACAGAGTGTCAGCTTGATAGCCTTTGCCAAGATCAAAATGTTCCCCATTGCTGCTAGCAGATGAGATCTTGGAACCTGGAATCGCACAGTGCTCGCTCCAGCAGGGCTTCTGGCAACAACCCCAGGGTCTTCGGCTACAGGCACCACTGCTGCGGATGCCAAGAAAAGCAAACACAAGCCCCAGATCTCCTGTTGCACCAACTGGCAAGGAGCCGGCAGCAGCAGAGGAGTGAGCTGTGGGGACGGGCTGCTGCAGCTCTTCTTCTCTGGCCATCATTCCGCCTTCTGAATCAAACACACAGACCCAGCCCTTGCAATAAGGTTTGCAGGTGTGGCTGGGATTCTCTTTTGAGCAAATTCCCTACAGAAGGCTGGGCTACATTGATGAACGAGTTTAGAAAAGGAAGTATGCCTCTGGTATTTCAGACAGAACAAGAGGCGAAAGGACTCTGGGGAAGTGGAGATTTCATTCCAGCCAGGGGAATGAGTTCCTTTCAGTGACCCAGGCTGGTATCGCTTCCAGACAGCCCTTGGGGAACGGCTCCAAGTCCCTTTTCTTAAGAGTGTGGGTAGGGGTGGAGATGGCTCTACAATGCTTAAAGAACGAAGTGATAAAGTGCTACTGTAAAGTTCTAGCTGTCTAAAATCAGAGACAAGACTGGACGCCCTTTGGGGAGAAGAGCTTTGCTCAGCCATAGGAGCAAAAACATAGAATTCACAATATCAAAAGTGACCATAGCTACCAAGAATAGGAAAATATCCATAATTCACCAGAGGAAAATGTGAGCCGCTGATGGCACACGAGAGGCCTGAGAGCTGGGAAGTCTGAATTTCCAGAAAACCAGCCTCTGGGGCTGTCCGTGACTCAAGTCTTGAGACATTTTCAAAGCTTCAAGTTTAGTCTTATTTTTACTCAGGATGTTAGATGAAGACTAATCAAGAAATATTGCTCATATTGATTGTATGAGGTTTTGGGGTCCTACGAATTATTCCTAAAACTATGCTCCAGGAGTCTTGGCTGCCCTTTCTGCCTCCTGTCTTTCCCCTCTCCTAATTCATCCTTCATGCCTCATTATAGCAGCCCACACTGAATTCTTTCTGTCTTTTGTTGAGACAGGGTCTTACTATGCAGTTCAGGTTGGCCTTAAACTCACTTTGTAGCCCAAGGTAGACTCAAACTCACAGAGATCCTCCTGCCTCAGCCTCTTGAGTGCTGGGGTTATAGTCATGTGCTACCATACCCAGCCTTATACCAAATACTTTATACTTAGGACAATTATCAAACATATAATAATATACAGAGGCTATCCCAAAAGGCTGCAGTTATGACTTTCTACTTTAATGATTATCAATATTTTATGAGTCGCCTTTATTTTTCTCCTATGCTTTGAGGCAAATCTCAGACATCTTTTTCACTTTTTAAAGAAATGTATTTGATACAGGATCTTGCTATGCAGCTCAGACTCCTAGTGATATTTCTGTTTCAGCCTCCCCAGTGATGGGATTACAGGTGTGCACCACCATGCCCTGTCTTACTGGCTGGCTCAGCCTGCCTGGGACAGGGCCGGCACAGCATGTGGTGCCAGGGATTGAATTTGGGTCCTTGCATTTTCCTAGGTAGGTGCTTAGACCACTGAGCTATCTCTGTGGCTCTCTTTTTCACTTTTGAAGATAATCTCTACTCTTTCACCTCTGTTAAGGAACCATGGGGACAGCAAGATAGCTCAGTGGTCTAAGGCACCTGCTTAGGCAGGTTTAGGCAACTGCAGGGACTGTGGTTTGCTTCCTCGGCACCACATGCTGCATCAGCCCCACCCCCAGGGCAGACTGAGCCAGCCATAAAAACAACAACAACAAAAACGAACCATGACTCTTTGATTTTAAATTTATTATTTATTTTTTATTTTTTTTTTTTTTTGTGAGACTGGGGTTCAAACTCATGACCTTGCACTTGCCAGGCAGGCACTTGTGCCACAGAGCTATCTCCCCAGCCCCTTGATTTTAGATTTATATTGCACAAATAAACAACAACAATACTGAAGTTGCATAGGTATGCTTAATATAAAATGAACTAAACCCAGAACATTCATGAACCAGCACTCCAGATTATGAAATTGAATGTAGATCAATTTCTGCACAATAAAGTTTGACTTGAAGGTGCTACTGTAACAGGAAAATATGAATCTTGGCTCCATCCTTCAGAGATGACCTATGGGAAACTCCTAAAGTGAGGACATAGCTCCTGCTGCCACAGCCTCAAAAACACAGGATTCACACACCTGTCACAGCACCCTAATAATTAGATTCCGCTGTCTCTGAATTCTACCCCCCCCCCCTCAGTTTGTACTAATCTTGATGGGGGCATCTGATTAGTCAAAAGTAGGTCACCTGGCAGTGCTCTGGCTGCCAACAGGCTCAGAGTGGCAAGTGGCTCCCCTGTTGATTTCAATTAAGGGAGGATGGGCTCTGTCTTCACTGACTCTTTAATTTCCTTGGATATGAAGGGGGTTCAGGTGTGCTAAGCAGAAAGTGCTAGAACACCATGGCACTGGATATGCATCTCCAGCTTTGGCCAGTCTTTGACCTCTCACTGTCCAGCACCCTACTTCTTAACTCTGCTTGCTTGTCTCAGATCCAGCATGCTTATCTCTGAGCCTGATATCCTCCCCCAATCCTACGACTTCTCTACCGCTTTATGTAGTGAACAGCGTTGCTATGCTCCAGTCACTTTGGCTGGAAACCTGGAAGCCATCCTGGGATTCTTCAGTAGCTTTGGTGGTGGATTAACAACGGGTGGGCAACTTGTAACACCCAGCTGAATTGGCATGGTGCTGGGCGAGGGAGGTCCACCTGAGGACTGTTGCCAACAATAGAAAAAGGAGAACTGGGGAGGCGGGGCTGGTGCTGTTCTCCTGGAGGAGCTTGTTGTGCTGGCTTTTCTGATACAGAACTCAGCAGTTCTCACTGGAGGAGCAGCTGGGACCTTGTCGCTGAGAATGGCTGTAGTTCACTTTGGAAGAGCTCTGGTCCTTACTCTGAGCATCACTTTCTGCAGATCCTCCATCTTGCGGCAGACTTTCTGGCTTCTATCATTGACCTTGGGGCTTTCTCAGCACAGATCCTTGAAACAGACTTACATGGAGCATCGTGATGGGCTCTAAGTCTTCAGCTGAATTCATGTGGGGCACTGCCGTGGGATCCACGCCCTCAGGTGGCTTCTTTGAGTCTTTAGTGTGTGGGCAGATCTCCCGTACTCCTTTGTACTTGATTCCTTAGGTGACTACTATAAAATAATCCTATAAATTATGTGTCCTGTATTAATTTGATCCCACATAAACCCTGGCTACAACATATTTCATACTCAGTATTGACATCTTTTGAATGAATCTCCAGCCCACTTCATTTCCAGCTTTACCTTCCTTGCTTAATTCAGGCCCTTCGAGGGGCTGGGGAGATAGCTCAGTAAAATAAGTGCTTGCTTAGCAAGTGCATGGTCCTGAGTTCAATCCCTAGTACTGGAAAAAAAAAAAATCAGGCCCTTCTCATCTTTCACACATGGTGGATGTTGTGGTTGTGTGTAAAGCCTCTTGTAGTCATGGTGCAGACTCTACAAGTTGTCAGTAATTCATGATGCAGTGCTGGTATTATGGATGTGAGTGCTATACCCAGCCTGGGGCAGATAATGCAGCATCAGGAAGAGACTTGTTCTCTGTAGCCATTGTTGCAGCTGCTCCTCCCTTTGTTCCTTGCTGTTTTCTGCTACCATGAACTGCTGCCCTCTGCCATGTGCCACTCTGCCTTGGAGCCAGTTCAGGGAGGACTGAAACCTTCACAAACTGTGAACTAAATAAACCTTTCCATCCTTCATTCTGAGTGTTGAGCATTTTGTCCCAGCAACAAGAGTAACTAAGACAGTTGCCTTGCTTTAGTTTGGATTCCCCAAAAGCAGAGTCTAAGAAAAATATTTGAAGGCAAATAATTTATTTGAAATGCAAAGTACACAAGGATAGTGTTTTTCAATGAAGAACACGTGGAGAATCAAGTGGAGGGAGGGAAACAGCCAAAGGTCTGATGTCAAGCTGGTCACCACTGTGCACACCCAGAGTTTCCTCCCACCTGCAGTAGTCTGGAGGCGCCAGCCCAGAGTTAAACACCAACTTCTTTCTCATTGGTTGAGGACATTGCTGTGGTATTAATTCCTTGACAATTCAAGCCTGCCACAGGCAATGAAATGGGGGCTCCAGTAGCAAGAGAAAGCTCTCAAGTAATGAAACGCAGGTGCTGGCAGCTGGAGAACTGGTGTGTGGCCGAAAAGCCCCCTGGGGGTGTGGGGGTTCTGGTAGTATGTGATGCAGGCCTCCTGTCTTCCTTGCATATGTTGTATTTTTTCTACACATCTAATGTATTTTTCAGTTACTGTGATATTTCTAAAATTGAAACCTGCTTACGTAATGGTCCAATGGAAATTTCTTTAAGGTTCTTCCATAGCTTTCTGTATAAGACCCAAATAATTCAGCAGGACCTTTCCTTCATCATTTGTCTCTTGCTTCGTTCTTATTTTATTTTAGTATTTTTTGTTTGTTTGTTTTGGTTTGGTTTGGCTTGTTCCAGACAAGGTCTCACTATGTAATCATAATATATTCTTAAACTTATTATATAACACAGGCTGACCACAAAATTGTGGCAATGCCCCTGCCTCAGCTTGAGTGCTATGCTACTATGTCCCAATTCTGGCGTCTTTCTTTCTTTCTTTCCTTCTTTCTTTCTTTCTTTCTTTCTTTCTTTCTTTGTTTCATTTTAGTAAGAGTCTATAGGATCTACAAGGTCTCGCTGCATAGATTGAACTCAGTGATCCACCTGTGTTCAACCTCCCAAAAGCCAGGATTACAGGCACACACCTCAATCACCCTCTCATTTTGCACTGGGGGTTGAACCTCCAACCCCTGTATCTACCTAAGCAGGTGCTTTAATCTGCTGAGCTATTTGGCCAGCTCTTCTTGCCTATTTCTTTCTCTTTTTTTTTTTTTTTTTTTTTTTTTTTTTTTTTTTTTTTTTTTTTTTTTTTTTTTTTTTTTTTTTTTTTTTTTTTTTTTTTTTTTTTTTTGTCTTTTTGAGACAGGATCTCACTATGCAGTTCAAGTTGGCCTTGAGCTCACTTTTGTAGCCTAGGCTGGTCTTGAACTTACACCAACCCTCCTGCCTCAGCCTCCCAGGTGTTGGCATTATAGGCATGCGCCACCATGCCTGGCCTTGACTATTTTTTTTAGCCTGCTTTCTTACTGCCTTTTCTCTTTCTCTGTTCACAGAAATATTCCATTCTTATCAAAATACCTGAAGTTCCCCAAATATGTCCCAGTGTTTCACAGATCTTTCTGTATCTGCACATGGTTGTTTCATCCCTGGAATCCTTTTCCCTGGTGCTCTTGGGTTGGGGATCAGCTACCATAGTTTAGTAACAGCGAAGAGACAGGAGAGCAGAGTCATTTGTGCATGTATAGCATATCTAGATCTCATCTATGGGTCTGTTATGTGTTCCTTATAACCCTGGATCCTGAAAATATGTCCTTCTGGTCATATGATAAACCTAGAATTCGAAAACAATGCCAGCATCATCAACCATTTAAATTGTAAGTCCCTTAGTTCTAATTCTTCAGCGCTTCCCAAGTAACTTCCTGGTTATAATTTCATTTAAATATTAACTGCAGGTAGAAGTACAAGTGCTGGGGTTTAAAAGTTTGTGTTGCCTCACGATTTCATGTTAAAGTGAAATCTCAAGGTTTTGGTAATAAAAAGCGGTCCATTGGGGAAGGCAATTCTGAATGTCTTAGTGCCATTATAAGAACAAGTGCTTTGGATCCTGGGGCCTCCATGATGCACTGAGACAGCCCACTGAGCTGGCACGGTGGTGTGTGCCTGTAATCCCAGATCTTGGGAGGCTGAACATGGCAGATCACTAGGCGTCTGATCTACATAGTGAGATGCTGTAGTCCCTGTTCTAAATACAAAAAACAAAACAAAACAAAACAAAACAAAACAAACCAAGAGCTGAAGAGGCCTGTCTTCTCCCTCCAGGTGAGGGTGTCTGGAGCAAAGCATCCTTCTATCACGCAAAGAACAACCTTTGCCAGACCCTGAGTCCACTAATGCCCTGATGTTACCCTTTCCAGGGCCCTAAACTGTGAATGAGATATTTTATCTACAGATTATCTCATCTTGCCAGGTGTGGTGGTACACATCTGTAATCCCAGTAGGCAGGAGTTCTAGGCCAGCGTGGGCCACCTGTCTCAAAAAAAAAAAAAAACCAAAAAAAAAAAAAAACCAAAAATAACAAAAAAAAAAAACTGTTGTAGCCTGACATAACTAACTCTGTTTTAGGTCACTTCCGCCATGTTATTGTTCTGTATGCGCCAAATCGAAGTTAAGTTTCAGTTTCCACAGTCACTGTTTCCATGAGCGTCTGTTTCTCCATTGTGATGTCAATCATACAACCGTAAGTTTT
This sequence comes from Myocastor coypus, assembly GCA_004027025.1. Lineage (NCBI taxonomy): Eukaryota > Metazoa > Chordata > Mammalia > Rodentia > Myocastoridae > Myocastor > Myocastor coypus. The sequence goes on along the minus strand of PVJA010034540.1, from coordinate 1,058 downwards.
TGTCTCCCCATTGTGAGGCCAATCACACGTTGACCCCCTTGTGTTTAGTACAGCCCAACAGCCTGTGTCGTCCAATCAAGTTACAAGTTATCACACCCCCTTGTTAATTCCACTAATCAAGGAAAAGGTCAACCCTATAACGATTGCTGTTGGCTTCTGTAGTACTGCTTGCTTCTGTATAACATGTATCCTCCAATCAGATTATAGATCCTCATGCCCCTTGTTCTGTAAACCCACCAATCAAAAAGATTTTTTTACCCTATTAATGACTGCGATTGGCTTCTGTATCACCACTTGCTTCTATATAATCTCTACAACACGTCCCCCTTGGTGGGCCTCTCTGTGTATTTGCACTAAGACTGCTGCTGGGTACCAGCTAAAATAAAGCACTCTTTTTCTTTTTGGGCATCTGCCTCTGTTGTCTCATTCTTTTTTTTTTTTTTTTTTCTGCGGGACCAGGGTTCAAACTCACGACCTTACACTTTCCAGGAAGGCACTTGTGCCTCGGAGCTATCTCCCCAGCCCCCTGTTGTCTCATTCTTAGAATACAACAAAAACAACAATATATATATATATATTCTTTTCCGCCTGAAGTATTTCATTACAGCAGCCCCCTGGGTGTATGGCCACCACGGAGTGATCTCCTTGAGCCCGGTAACTCCTGCGCACTGTGGCGGGCACATTCAAATGCCAACCCCAGCCACCACAGCACTGACCCTTGTGATGTCAACATGTTCATGCTCACGGGCAGGAAACCAGCTGGCTGCTGCTCCTCTGGCAACACTATCTGTAGTCTTTTATTTTTAAAGTGCAATATTTCAATCCAGCTCATTGGTGACTTATTCATTTCTGAAGCCATGTCCTAAATATACTATTTTCTCTATGTAAAGATGCTGCAAGTAACTTTAGACAATGTGGAATTTTTGTTGATGTTGTTGTTTGGGCACTTTTTTGGGGGAGGGGACTTGCTTTCCTTTGAATAGTTCCACGTGGAACTAAGTCATGAATATCTTCTTTTTCAATTCTCCCCTTTAATCTACCTTTTTTTTTTTTTTTTT
>PVJA010034539.1:0-31880 GCA_004027025.1 Myocastor coypus | reverse complement strand
TTTGGACTGATTTAGTGACAGTTTTTATTAACAGTAAGTGATGAGATATTATTGGGCAGAAATTGATTCTGCTTATTTACCCAGCATTCCCTCTGCATGGCAGCAGCACATCCGTTATTTTTCTTCTGAGTTTTGGGGGAGATGCACATTTTTATGTACTCAGGAGTAGCAGAGGAAGTCACCTTGAGCAAGGCTGGCTTGTTTTTCTGGTGTTGTGTAATAAAATTTGGCACAGACAGTATAGCTATGTTTGTCTTTGTTAGAAGATATCTTGGCAATGCCCGTTACTCCACATATCCTATCATTTCTTTCACAATTTATCAAATGCTCAATGACCACTCACTATGCGTTCAGCATCATAGTGTAATCATAGTTCTTTCACCCCCCGTGGAATACACATATGAAAGTAAACTAGCAAATGATGGTGGTTTGTCATGAGAACCTTGTGGCAGGCTAAAAAACCTTCAAAGACACCTACGTCCTATTCTCTAGAACCATGTTTATATTACCTTCCATGGCAAAAGGGACTTTGTTGATGTAATTCACTACTGATCTTGAGTTGGGAAGATTCTTTTGGACTATCTGTGTGTGCTTGATGTACCTTATAAGGAGTCAGTAGGGTCGGACTCAGGGAAAGCAAAGTGACAGTAAAAGCAGAGGAATGATTCGGCTACTGTTGATGCTTGGTATGGAGGAAGTCACAATCAAGAGGTGTAGGTAATCTTCAGAAGACAGAAAAGGGAAAGACCATGCCTCCAAAAGAGACGTGGTTCTCAAACTTTAGGGCTTCTGATGTTCCGATCTGCGAGATGATGTAGTTTTTACTGCAGTAACAAAGTTGGTGATAACTGACTGCAGCATCATTTGGAAACTGATGTAAGCCTGAAAGGAAAAGAGTGGGTGATGTCATACAACAGTGTTGGGAGCCTTATTAAGATGTGGAGATTTGTGAAGATTTTTTGGAAAAAAGTTTTACTTTGGCTGAGATCTCATGGAGAAGAACCAAGCTTATCAAATGTGTAAGGATTAAGAATTGTATCCAGAAAAGGACAATGGAAGTGACCTTAGAAGAGGTAGTTCTGTCTGTTACAGCAATTCGAGGCAGACAGGTGGGGCAGGCTAATGAGAGAAATATGGCAGCAGATGAAGTTGGATGACTCACTGATACCCCTGAGCAGAGCCATAAGGCCTTTCATCATGCTGTTCAGCGTTCTACACAGTCCTCATCTTTTCATCCAGCTCCAGCTACAACCTTGCCCTCCAACCTCTCCTGACCTCCACCTCCCATCCACATCAGGCCGCATTCCTCAAAAGGCATCCACAGACACCTGAGCACTCAGGCCTCTCCTTAGAGGAGGCATCTGGAGACTCATGAGAATGTTTTCATCTCAATTCTAAGTAAAAATAAGGTGGGCCTACACCATTATCTGAATGCATTTGTTAGAGTTTCATTTTAAGCTTTCATGGGGGTGTGGTGGTGCACATCTATAGTCCCAGCACTTAGAGGACTGAGGCAAGAGGATCACCTTGAGTTCAAAGCCAGTCTGGACTACAGGGAAAGACCCTGTCTGTAAAAAAAAAAAAAAAATAACTCAGCAGCACTACATTACCAGCTTGAGGCCAAATGATGTTCAGGTAGGCAAAATAAATAAAGACTGTGAGGATGTTTAAGCAGAGCAATGCAGGAAAAATGCAGTATTCAAAGGGCCCATGCTAGGCTTGCAAGGAAATATGTTACGTGGACTCTGTTCTGGTGTATGCTCATTTGGGATAATTCATAATTTATAAATAGATTTGTACATAGACCAGTGGAGGTTTTTTTTTTTTTTTCCCACTATCACATTTCTTATTAGGTGGACTGGTCTGTCAGCATTGTGTATCACTGGGTAGAAGCAGGCTCACTGACATAAAGCAGTGCAGCCATGGTACTGAGCCTGGTGTACTCAGAACCAGATCTGTGCTGGTACCAAGCAGGACAGGAAGTGCTGAGGCTCATCAGTGCACCAGTGTGTCCAAATAGTTGCGTTCAAATTTATGTAAAATACTATTAGATACATGTTTTAAATGTTAACATTTTTGGTTTTATTTGTGAATAATTCTAAAGTTTATTATGATTTTACAGTCAATATTGTAAATATAAGGATTTCTATAACTTATTGCTTGCATAGCTTTAAATAACATAAGTTAACAACTTTTTGTCTTTAAATAAAGGAGGAATACTGATTTGCAATGTTCAGATTGATACTTTCGTTTTTCTTTGAGTAACTCATGTCATTGACTGAATGCATGCTCTTCAAATTCATTCTCAACTCTTAATGTGTTAGTATTTGAAGATAGGGCTTTTGGGAGGAAATTTGGGTTAGATTAGGTCCTAAAGTATAACCCTCTGATCAAATTGGTGACTATAAAAAGAGAGATCTCTCCATCAGGGTGGCTGGCTGCAAGCCAGAAGGGAAGCCCTCACAAGGGGCGGGGACTCTGTGAAGAAGATGAAGAACATGAGCTTTCTGAGCATCATCCCAGGTCCAGTGGCAAGGCTAGGCACCCAGGAGGCACTCAGGAAAGACCTGGAGAATGTGTCCATGTGTCTTTGTTTTCTGCTGCCTTGACCCTGGGGATCTTACCAACACTGGAGAATCTGTCCTTTCCAGGAGTACATAACTCCTGGAAGTAGCAGACAACACCTGTGTGAGCGTATCTTTCATGTATGGAGTATCCAGTCCTGAATCCCTTCCCAGCCCACAAGGCTGACTCTTATATTCTGCATGACTCCATCTTCTCCAGTTACCCAAGGCCAGATACCAGATAATTAGAGATGCTCTCCTACGCTGTGAAATCATGAAAAAGGGTCACATCAAGCAGTCTTACTCTGCCTTGCCTGTTGCTCCCAAGAACACCATAACGAGGGCCCTCGCCCGTGGGTTCTTCTGTGTGCTCCACCTCCTGACCAGGCCAAGCCCTCTCCGTGTAGCCTCATATGGTGTGGCACAGTCCCTCTTCTTGGAACCATGATTAACGTATGTGTCTCTTCAGTGGCGTTGGTCTCCAACCTGTTGGCCTCACTATACCTAAATAATTTACATTGTAAAACAAGAAATAAATGTACAATCAGGTTGTCTTATATACTCTGCACAGGATTTACATACCAAGAGAAAACTTTCTGGTTAGTGGTGAAAGTGTACTTCTGTATTTCCTTTGTGGGTATATAAAATCCTTCAGAACTAGATTTGTGCTGAGCCATTTATGTTTTCAGTGTCAAGCATGAATGGAATTTAAAATTTTTCTAAATTGATTTACTAATTTTAATTTATTTTTCATACATGCAAAAAATTTCCTCAGAGATTAATCTGGTAACTTTCTTCCTGAATTTCCAGTTTCAGTAGCTGAGCTGACTAATCCAAATTTAACACCTTGGTTCTCTCCCCTTTTCCTCCCAACGCTGTGCTGTGTCTGCTGGGTCTTTCTGGGCATTGTCTGCTCTGAGGACAGTTCAGTTCCACTTCCTCCCAGGAACTGGGCCAGAGTCCTCCAGCCTGCCACTGGCTCTCTCCTGTGTGAGCTCAGGTTCCACTGTCCATCTCTTACATCCCTTTGTATACTTCCTCTCAAGTATTTTCAGTGCTTTTCATTGCAGGATTTCCACAAGTGTTTGGGAATCTCTAGAGAGCACTCCCTCCCTGTGCACGCCCCTCTCCTGGCCAGTGCAGCTCCATGCTCCTGAGCATGAACGAGGGTTTGCAGTGCTGGAGCCTGAGGGGCACAAGTGGAAACACTGACTGTTCAGGAAGTACCGTACAGTTTTCATTTTCAAAAGCCTCGTGTAGAAAAGTGTCCCCACAGCCTGCCTCGGTTATTGATCATACTGTTTTGTGTTTATCCTTTCAGATTTCCAGATCTACTGGAGTTATCAGCGAATGTTCTCAAGCATATTTACCAGAATCAAGTGTCTCTCTGGTCAAAATCATTTTCTCCATAAGTAATATCATCCCTGTCTTCTTGCTTCCCCCAAGACTTCCCACAAGGCATTAGGCTTATCATCCCAGCAACCTGGAAACCTCAAGGTGTGTTTTGAGCTTCTCTGACATCTCCTACAGCTGTGACGAAGAATAACCAGATGTGAGCCCCAGGGAGGTCCAGCAGAAGGTCCTTTCTCCAGAGTGGTGGGCTATACTATGTGTCAAAGTTTCTTCTCTGATAAATTTCAGAGGTGGTCTGGGGGCTTTATCATCAGAGCCTCTATGAATCTGCAGTCAGAACTGTGGCAGATGACAAAAATCTCATCACCAGTCACTCTGCTTGACACCCATAGCTCCCCTTCACATAGAGTCAGCTTGGGTCTTTTATTTTGAAATAGAGATGTGCTACCATGGGTAATGGGGTAGCAGGACGGGTTCCTAGGTTCTTGTGTGTGATGAACAGAGAATTGGAAAAAGCAGCAGTGGAGTTCAAAGGGGGAAGGGAAACCCAGAGAGTGGGCTTGTGCCTGCAGAGCAGGAAATGGCCCTGGGCACAGACTACATCGGTGTCAAGAACTTAAAAATGTGAGCCAGACCCAGGGCAGCTCCCACTGGAGCTCCCATTTCAGACTATATGATGAGCAGGGTGCTGAGTGATAGCAGCTGCATCTACTGCATGTATCTTTTCAATCTGTTATAACTGGCTGCACGAACTGCAGTCCATAGGAATGAACCTTTACCGAGCTCTTAATTACTTTTTACTCGCTGCTGGGACGAATATCTGACACTAGAAATGAAGGAAGGAAAGGTTTATTTAGCTCACAGTTTGTGGAGGTTTCAGTTCATACTCCGCTGGCTCCAAGGCGGCAGAAAACAATGAAGGGCAGAAGAGGAGCAACAGCAGTGGCATCCACCAAGCCTCTCTCTTCCAAATTCTGTGCCAGCGCAGAGCTCCTCCAAAGTGGCATGGTTGGAAGATCAAGCTCCTTCAAAGATGAGGACTTCTGCAAGAAAAGGAGGCAGGGCTGGGCCAGGGAGGAAGCAGCCAGGGCAGGGCCAGGCTGGGCTGCTCTGTGTAGGGCTGGGCTGGGCTGGGCTGTGCTGTGCTGATCTGGCCCTAGAGTGGAACCAATCACATCCTAGGGCAGGCCTTCTACATCCTGCAGGATGGAGCCCCCATAGCCTGGAATCAGCCCAGCCCATCCAGCTAAGCTTCCTCAAGTTGACACAGTATATCAACTACCACAAGGTCCAAGTGAAGAAAAGTCACTGTGGGTCCTGCCAGCACTCATAGGCATGTGTCCTGGTTTGGAACCTCAGGATTTTCGAGGGATATTTGTCATTTTTATCTCTGCCTCTTGTTAGTGGCCCTCAGGACAAGGTCCATGGGATTGGCCTTGGAGCATTGCCCAGGTGAAATCAAGTGAGTAGAGGAGGAGAATTCCCATAGCCCTTAAAGATACTCCTATCTATATTACATGCAATTCATATTTTAAGAACTAATGTAGGAAGAGCCCCTGCACCACCTATCAAGGCTTCCCTGAAGCCTGATCTCTCCACTGCTCCAGGGTAGAGGCTGGGTGCTGATCAGAGGAAGGGTAGGCACCACCTTGTTATTGGTGGGAGGAGGGAGAAGTCCAAGGTCACTCAGGGGGATCTTCCCATGGGAGCTTCATGAATGAGGGAGCGGAAGGGCAGTTCATTATCACCCAGGGAGCTTCAAGTCTCAGCGCCTCACTGGCCTCTCTGACTCTAGCCACTGTGGTCCTGGGGCGCCTTGCTACAGCCTGCCTGGATCAAGGTGAAATCTTGGTTTCTCCTTCTGCTTTCACTGGCCTTGGGGAGCAGGGCCAGTTTTCTTCTGAGATGTTTAACTGCAGTAGTGCAGTTATTGTTTAAATGTTTAGCTCTTCTAGGCTGCCTTGTCATGGTCCTTTGGTGAGAACACACGTTGCATTTTGTATGTATGTGTGTGTGTCTGTTGTCACTGACATTGCTATGCCAGCGGGTACATCTCTGCATGTATACTACTCTGGAGTATATGAGGCCTCGAGAAAATCTAGGAAACTCATCATTTTATCCTTCCTTGGATCCTGAGGACCCAAACGTCTGCCCTTTGCCCTGAATTTTTTAGATTCTTCTTTTATGTAATCGGAATTTTGGGTAGTCTAGGTGGAGAAATAGGAAATAGTACTTCCATCCTATCTTTTGGAAGTTCCCAGCTTCCATACCGAGATCTGTGCCCCACTGACTTTTCTAACAGTCAGATCATACCCTGCTTCATGGCTTATCAGTCAAATATACAAATAGGCCACGGCTAAACTCTACATAAAAAATAAAACTTTGACCTGCCTAGGGAACCAAATCTGTATCTACAATAAACGATCTGGGAGCCAGCCTGTTGCCAGTCAGACTTGCAGGAAGCCAGATTTCTCCCTCTTGGGACAATTCAGGAAACCAAACAATAACGTTCCTTTCCTCTGCCGGCCTTTGAGCCTCTGCCAAGATGCAAGTGGCTGTAGCTAACTCCTTTGTCCTAGCTAAGCTCTGACTAAGTAGCCTTTGCTTTTCTCAGTTGGTTGCTCTTAGTTTATTTTCGTTCTGTCTGTCTAGGCTTCCCAGCTTTTGGTCCTTTGACTAGAGACAGCAGACTTTGGCTAGGCATTTTTGTCTGTACTTGTTGACATTTTTGGATTGCTGGGTGTGTTGACTCCAAGCCTGGTGTATGTGAAGCCCAAGCAATACGACACAATGCGATATCACACGATGTGATATAATGCAATGCAATGCAATACAACCAAGTGAATTTACCATGATCTCATTCTTTCAGTTATTGTTAAGCTGACATCTCTTCCCTTTTTGGAGCCTTCTTATGTATAAACTCAGGATTTTAGTTGTAGTTAGTAGAAGGAATAGGAGGGTGTATATTTTCACGTGTTTTGGAGGTAGAAGTGTTATCAGCCGGTGTATGTCTTTGCTTTACAGATTTTTCAAGTGCATGTTTGCAGTATATAATTGTTACTCTCATCAAAGAGAGTTGGTAGATGTGTATAGTAATGGAAATTAAAATTAAAGTACAAATTTACATGCAAAACCTTTAATTAGAAAGTAAGAGAGAAGATAAGGAGGAGATTCCAGCTGAGTGGCCAGAGAAGGAGGCAGGAGATTTGGGCGTGGCAAACTGGCTAGAGAAGTGGGCCTGACCTGTTAATTGCAGAGTCCCGGGACACACAACCAGTTTTCAAAGTTCTGCACATGGAACCAGTCGAGGAGAAGTGCTTAGTTCGAGAACTCACAAGTCTTCCATCGGATGGCCTAGGACCAGCTGGAGCTTACATAGTGGGAGATGTCCACGGGCAGTCGTCCCTGAGATCTTGGGGATTCTTTTGCAGTGGTTTGCTCTGACACTGTAGATTGCTCTTTTTTCTACTTTTACCTGACCCATTCTTGCCCTGTAGAATATGTTCCTTTTCCTACTTTAAAAAAAAAAAAAAAATCTTTTCGGGACAGAGTTTTTGCTATGCAGTTTGGGTTGGCTTGAATTCACTTTGTAGCCCAGACTGGCCTCAAACTCACAGTGATCCTCCTGTCTCAGCCCCTTAAGTGCTGGGATTACAGACAGGCATGCGTCATCATGCCTGGTCTCCTTACTTTTGATAAATGTAAAACTGCTATCCTTTTGTACTTATTTTGTCTTTGTTCAATACAAGAAGAACCTAGAAAGTACTTCTGGAAGGAGATTCTGGTAACATATTGGGTGTACTCTGACGAAAGAGATCAGCCTGACCAATCCACAAAAGCAGAAGGCCAGCCAGATTTTAGTGAGTAGTTGACATGGGACATGGTCCTGATTTTTGTGTTCAGTGTAGATTCCCAGGACTAGGGGACCAGTTCAGTTCCCATGGGAGGAGACTTTGTAACTTGAGAGGCAATTCCATTTCCATGGAATGAATCCTCACAGCTGCAAGGTAGTGACTTACTTGTGGTCACTTCAGATATGCAAGGCCATGCTTTTCCTGGGTCCCAGGATATCTGGTTGGGATAATGGAAGGGGATGGAGGCTTTTTTTTTTTTTTTTTTTCTTTTTAACTACTGGGAAATGAGTGTAGAGTTGATACATAGAGCTGCATCCTTCCTCAGCTCTGAATATTTTTATTTTTATTTTAAGATATGGCTCATTAAGTCACTAAATTGCCCAGGCTGGATTTAAACATGTGACTTCTCTGACTCAGCCTCTTGGAGTGCTAGGTGCACAGCTAGGCACATCCTGGTACATAGATGGGACTTTTGGGCATGGTTTAATATTTCTCTAAATTCTTCATCGGGTGTAAGTTTATAGCAAACTGGTCATGTTTTGCTATTAGACACTCCCTAAATGACTAATATACTTATATTAATAGAGCTAAGAAGTGTTTGACTCCCAGTTTTAAGATAACAAAATTTTAAAGTTTATAAAAAGAAAGTCAAGCTTTGTTCTGCTCTTAGTTATCTACTGAGCATCTGCAGGAGGAGAACCACTTAAGAAAAAATGGCTATTAATGGAAAACAGGCTCAGAGAGTAGAAGTCTGCCCCTTGCTTGTTTCCCTAGCAGCCTCTGACTACATTAGAGGTTCCCAGACATGAATGAGCACTCTTGAGAACATCCCTAGCACTCTTGCCACACCTTGTATAATGCTTAATGCTTAGATAACAGTTACCTTTGAGACAGCCCTGCCATGACCCCTGCAGGTCCCACTGCCCTCGCTGCTGTTCATAACGATGCCTGCTGCTCATTGGCTAGGCTCTGTCCTAAGCCCTTTGTGAATTTGGTACTATTACTATCTTGCTTAAAATGTTGAAGCTTCAAAAGATTAAGCAGTGCACCTAAGGTTACCTAACCAGTGAGCCCCAGAGTCAGGTTTTGTGCCCAGGCAGCTTGTCTCTGCCTACCTAACCCTGACGCTCCCTGCCCCAGTTGTGCCACTGTCCCTAGGAGAGGTTGCCCAGCCTGAGTGCTTTAGCAGAATTCTCTGGATGACGGCTGGATGTCCACCCTCAAACATCCTATCTCAGTGTGTCTGGGGTGGGGCTTGAGGATTTGAGCTTCTCTCACTCCCAGGGACTGTTGCTGCTGTTCTGTGGGGGCCACACTTCCTGCAGCCATCACCTTTCCACCCCCTGCACCCTGCTTCACTCTCGTAATTGCTAGAGAATCATTTTGAATCAGCACAGCTGTTACTTCACCTGATTTGATATCACTGCCACCTTTAACCTGTAGATATGTCCCTTGATTAGCATATTCTGTGTATCTCAGTCACTCTAGGTGGCATGCTCAATGGAAGAGTTGCTCCTGTGTCACGTTTATGCCCCTCAGCCCCTTTGAGGGTAGAAAGGTCACTGCAGAAACTGTGTAAAGCATTACAGTGTGTGGAGCATCTAGGGGTGACTTAAAAGTGAAACTCCAGGATCCAGCAGCTCTCTGAGTTTCTTAATCAGAGATATGAGGTGGGGCCCGAAACTCTGAAATTAAAATAATTTACCTGATCTGAGGATTCTGAGCTGCCCAGTTTGGAAAATTTTCTAACAACTTTGTAACTTTCTTTGTGTTTGGTGTTCAGTAATGACTTACTCATTGATTTATTTTATTTTATGTATTTACTGCAGGGTCTACAGGTTCTCACTTCACAGTTCAGACTCATAGTACTCCTCCTGTTTACAGCCTCCCAAGCACTGGTATTATAGATGCACGTCACCATGCACAGTCAGGCCATCCCAGGGGCAGGTCCTGCATGGCACACCAGGGGCTGAACCCCAGTCCCTGAGCTTTCCTAAACAGATGCTTTAGTCCACTGAGCTATTTGGCCAGCTCTGAATTGATTTATTGAACTTTGAAATGAAGTGGTAATCCCTCATTTTCTTTTCTACCTCTTACCCCAAACCCTATGATGTAATTATTTTGTACCTATTCCTCTAAAACCTAATATCATTAATGCCATGCTGACCTGTTCCCAAATTATTTTCCTTTTGAGCCCCCAGCTTTCACTTACATGTATGATACTGTGATATATATATATATATATATATATATATATATATATATATATATACAATTTATTTATTTTGGTGGGACTGGGGTTCGAACTCATGACCTTGCACTTGACAGGCAGGCACTTGTGCCATGGAGCTAACTCTTCAGCATATATACATATATATTTTTGTTTGTTTGTTTGTTTTTGCTCTTAATCTATGGTCCCTGACATAGGGTTCTTAAAATCTGTTTTTGAGTGATGTAAGTGATATAAATGTCTAATAGAGAGCTCCTAAATCCCTTAAAATTTTCTGGGTGACATCAGCAACCTTATTTTTACTGAAGGCCCTTTCTGGAGACTGCAAGCAAGCTTTAGGATAGGAGCTGGCCTCTAGAAAGACCAAGCCATCATTGGAAGCTTGGCTTTTTGCCCATATACCATTACCTGGGAAGAAGAGGGTGTCTGGAGACTAAATTATTAATCAGTTGTTCTCATGGATTTGAAAAACTTCTGGGTTGATAAACACACATATGTTGGGAGCCCAGGGGCTGTACCTCAAATCCGTAGGGTGAAAAGCTTGTGCACCTGGGATCTTTCCAGATCTTGTCCCATGCACCTCTACATCAGACTGTTCATTTGTATCCCTTATGTAAACTAGTAAAAGTAAGTATATGCTACTCCAGTTTTGTGAGCTGCTCTAGTAAGCTTCCGAACCCAAGGAAAGTTGGGTCCCATTTCTATCTGGCTGACCACAGATATGTGTGGCTCAGCAGTGCAGGTGGCACCTGAAGCTGGGGGTCCTGTCTGTGGAATGAATGCCAAGTCTATGAGTATGTTTATTTTTCTTTGTATATATAATCCTGAGTCGTGAGTTTCAGAATTAAATGAAATTACAGGAAAGCTGGTTGGTATCTAAGAGTTGGAGAACTGGCCGGTGTTAGAGATTTCCCCATCTCAATTTAGTGTTGCAAGTGTTTCAAGTAGGAGAAGTAGTTTGGTCATAACATGTTATAGCTGATTTCAGCCTGCAGATGAACAAACCTGGAATTTTTGAAGCAAAATTTTTGGGTATCTCTTATCAGAGCTTTCGCTTTCCACAGTTGCAATTACCCGTGATCAACTGCGGCTCCTAAATACTCATATATCTTGACTTCTGCAAGAGAGAGAATAGATTCAGCTAACTTATTAAAGTGCAGTGATATAACTGTTCTATCTTATTGTTGTTGTTAATCTCTTACTATGCCTAATTTATAAGTTACACTTCATCATAGATGTATATGAATAGGAAAAGACATAAGATATCTGTCCAGTACTGTCTGCAGTTTCAGACATCCACCAGGGCTCTCAGAGTGTATCCTCCATGGATAAGGGGAGACAGCTGTCATCTTTTATTTTCTACATTGAAACATAATTTACATAAATGTAAATAACCTTAGGTCTTCAGCTTGCTAGATTTTGCACCTGTATGCACACAGGTCATCACTACTCAGATCATGACATGGGGAATTTCCAGAACATAAATGTTTTTTCTATGATCCTTTTCATTAAATATATCCTCCTTCAAGATAACCACTATCTGGCTTCTATTATCATAGATTAGCTTCTGCTGACCTTGAACGTCATACAAATGCAGCCAGACAGAACATATTCTTGTATCTAGTTCTGCATATTATTTATTGTAAATGTAAAATTTATTTTTCTTTGTATATATAGCATGCATATGGCATGTGATTTGTAATATTCCACTTTATGAATATAAAACTAACAACTGTTGTTTTGAATTTTTTTCCCACATTTTGGCTATTTTCCCTTTACACCCTTTGGCCATTGAGTCTGATTTTTGATTTCAGAGGTCAGTGGTGTTGCAGAAGAGGGCTCCTATAAAAATTCTCAGGGTCATGGAAAAATGATTATAGGGTTATAAGTCTCAGGAAATTCTGCAGCTGGAGACACATTATTTAGAGTACTTGGAAAAAACCAAGAGGAGATTCTAGAGCTGAAGGAATTTGTTAAGTGATGCACTGCTCTGTAAAGAACACCCAAGGAAAGGAAGGAAGGAAAGTAGGGGTGAAAACAGACATAGTGAGTCAAGAAGCTGGTTGAAAAGCAATTCTGTGGAAGTGAGTTATCTAATGGACATTTAAGAATTTTTAAATACGTAGCTCGGGGACTGACTTGGGGCCTCTGCCCCTAAAGTGTTTGATCCGGGCTGGACAGATGCTTGATTCTATTGCCCTGCTTCTACTGTGATCTATAAATCAGAATATGCCAAATTTATCTTATCAGTCAACTTTCTTGATCTTCAGAATTATATTTCCATAATTTTACTGACATATGCACCTATGGTTCACAGATACTTCAAATTTAACATGCTTCAAATAAAAATTGCTATCTTTGTGATTTTTATAAATGTCACTACCACTTACCTAGTTACAGACACCAGAGTCTCAAGAATCATGTTTTGTTTCTTCACATCCTAGACTCCATCAAACTGATTCTGCTTTTAATCTCTACCGTACCTTTACCTTTAATTTATAATTTCATGACTGATATTTACCTCATGTCTTATCTTGTATCATAGATACCCTTCCCTTTCATATTTCTGTCAGGGTATTGTCACCAAACAGAATTAATCATGCCATTTACACCCATCCCAATCTTTAAAGCTTTTTAGCTTCCTATTGCCTATATAATAAGTTCCTTAGTGTGGTTTACTAAGGTTCTCCAGACTCTCTCTCTCTCTCAGTGGCTTATGATCATCTTTATTTTACTTCCTTTATCATGTGCTTTACCCAGGTTGACCAGTTTTCATTCATTACTGGCACCTTACTCTGTTTGCATGGGCTGTCCTTTCTAAAAGTTGAACATGCTAGGTGTGGCAGTGCATGCCTGCAACTGCAGCACTTGTGAAGCCAAGGCAGGAGGATTGCCATGATTTTGAGGCTAGCCTGGGCTAAAAAATGAGTTCAAGGCCTAACTGAACTCTACATAATGAGACCCTGCCTCAAAAGAGAGAGAGAGAGAGAGAGAGAAAGGGAGAGAGAGAGAACCCCATACCCTGAAATCTGGATACTTGGATACCTTCATTTTTGAAGAGCAGTTACCGCTGTACTTTTTCTTTCATCCTTCCCTCATGCAAGAGGTAGAACTTTGTATAGGATCTGGAGTGAAGGCTCTGGGGTTTTTTCTCATTATGTTACACAACTGAAGGTCCGCAAAGAGTCCTTGAGGGCCACTATCAGAGACTAGGCTTATGGGTGCCTGAAATACACTACAATTTTACTTCCTTTGAGTCTTGTGTGGAAATGGTGAAGGAAAGTGAATATTGACTTACATTAGCTTTCGAACCTCATTGTCAAATTGAAATGATGTTTTCTAAAAAGCAGTAACTTTGGAGTAATATATGAAAAGATCCACATAGAAACTCTTAAAGCTACAAACACTAAAACTGCTAGTTAGTAACTTACACTTGATCCTTTATTTTTTTCCTTTTCATAGATCCCTTCTTCCTCTCTCATTTTCTTCTTCACTTTTCTATATTTTTTGTTCTTTCTTTCTGTAGTTTTCATTTTGTCTAAATATATTTTATACATATTCTTCATTTTTCTCTTGAGGTTGATAGTAATACTCATAAGCAACGCATGTTCTTTAGATTCTGAACCTTGAACTTGCATAAATTGCCATCAAACAATTCTTTGACCTTGACAATGCTTAACATGTTCCCCACCTGTTCACACTTCTTTTTTGGGGGGAGTACCAGGAATTGAACTCAGGACCTCATGCTTGTAAACAGATGCTGTGCTGCTGAGCTATATCCCCAACCCTCACAATTCTTCACTGGGCATTAAGAATTATTCTAAGCTTAGGAAGAATGTTCCAACTTCCGTGGTCTCTTTGTTGTTGGACTTTCTGAAAAGACTTTCTGTGTAACATTGTCAGCTGATTAACCTTTAGGCCTGGAAAAAAATGGGAGTACCAGAGCAGTAATATTTTCAGCTGTTTTCCACTGAAGGGTGCATCAATCACAGCAATGTCTTTGACTCCTGTTTGGTTACTGTACCAACAGTTGAGTATAACTTTCTGAGTTAGAGGGAGATAATGGTTTCTTGGGATAATAAAGCTGTCAGGAGGAGGGAGACTTTCATCTAACCCGATGAAAAATGTGAAAGCACTGGGTGGCAGTGCAAGGACACTGAGGAGGTGGCAACATCTGGAGAATCTAGAGACCTGAACAGTCTTGTAATTTATGGCCTTCGAAGAGATACATTGAACCAGGCGCTTGGAAACATTGGTTCTATTCTCATCCCAGCCTCTGACTTTTGAAGTGACCTTGGGCAAGTGGCTTGACCTTTCTTTGCTTCTTTTATTTATTGTACAGTAAAGATAATAATAGTGCTGATGTTTACCCATTTATTACCCTAAGAGTTTCAGTCCCTCCTCAGCACCAAGTAAATGAGACACACGTTTTTGAAGTTGACGTAATCTCCCTCTCTCTCTCTCTCTGTCTCTCTCTGATTTGTAAAGAGCTAGAGATCCTGGGGCCTGGAGGGATGGCTCAGTGGTCTAAAGCGCCTGCTTGGGAAAGCTTGGGCAGCTTCAGAGACCGCGGTTCGATCCCCGGCACCACATGCTGCGCCAGCCCTGCCCTTGGGGCCGGCTGAGCTGGCCATAAAAATGAGTGAATAAACAAACAAAGGTTCTGAAACAAGAATAAAAATAATAAATAAAATAAAAAAAAATTTTTTTTTCAAAAGAGCTAGAGATCCTAGAAATTTAATTGAAGGCCAAAGCCTATTTTTAAAGTGAAAGAAGATGTAGCTCAGAGAAATTGACATTTGCAGATTCAGAACTTTTAGATTCTGAGTCACATTGATGTTTCCCTTTAGTGATCTACAGGGCAAAAAAGAAATCTCAAAAATAAAATTGGAAGACCTCAGCAATGTTGTGATCAATATTTACTTATTAAAAATGGTCTTGTTGAATCATGGGACAACAGTGAAGTGTCTACAGTCCAGCTAGGTGCACACAGCAAAGTGGAACTGAACTCAACTTGATTCTCTCCTTCCTCCATACAGATGTCCCAAGTCAAAAATGTATCACCTACCTCAGTACTCTCGAGTTGTATCACTTGTGGCATTTGTTTTCCATTATATTCTATCTTTTGAAATTGTTTTCCTTTGTAATTTGAGTTTAACAAATGGTGATTCCTCTGGTACACATTTATTCATTTATATATTTATTCCACAAATATTAAGTGCTTATGAGACAACAGTGAACAGGATGTTGGGGAAATCCAGTGATGGGCACACTGTTGAGGATCCTGCCTTGGGCATCTCAGGATTGCAAGAGGAGACAGAGATCAGAATGTTGTCAGGTGACTCTCCCATTGACCTGGTGGTGACAAGCACTGAGAAACTGTCAATAAGGGTCAACAGCTGTGTTAGTGAAGTGGTGATAAATCTATGAATGGCTTCGCACAGTCCAATAAGCTCTCGGCCCATTCTCTCATCTTTCCTGGGACCACTTTGTTTGCCTCATCAGTATCCTTCCCTTGCTGTGGTGTGTGCACTTGGAAACCTTTTTTTTTTCATTTTAAATTGTAAAATATATATAATGTAAAATGTACATTTAAAACCATTTTTAAATATATAGTTTAGTAGTGTTAAGGATAGTGACGTCATTGCGAAACAGATCTCTTTTTCATCTTACCAACTGAAACTCTACGACCATTAAACATCTCTTCACTTTCCCTCAGCTCCTGGCACTCAGCCTTCAATTTTCTGTCTTTGCGAACTGTAGGTACCTTGTATAGATGGAATCATACACTCTTTATCTTTTGTGATTGGGTTATTTTATTTAACATAGAGTCTTTGAAGTTTTCCTACATTTTAAGATATGTCAGAATTTTCTTCCACTTTAAGGCTTGATAATTTTTTTGGTCCTTAATCCACTTTTAATAGCATAAACCTCATGGAGATTATAGTATTAAGCCACAATTGTAATACCACATCAAAACAGCATTTAATGAAATACACGAAGCTAATTCATACCCTGCAACACTCTATATACAAGCACAACACAGGTTTTTCCAAGAACGAAGATGCTGATTAGATATAAACTCCACTTAAAAAGAAACATTATTAGTTTTTAACTTTCATCACCTAACAAAGCTGATTCATACAGGATGGAAGCTGTGTAAAGCCTTAGCTTTCAGCAGGCTTGGAACTTGGAATTAAAAGGTAATGGCATGAGCAAGTATTTTCTGACTCATGAGGGGCAGAGATTACAGAAACGGCCCCAACAGTCAGTTCTCCTTTAACAGACATTGTATCAAAGGGGCTAGTAACACAGCTACATGTCAACAGAGGGCTGGACTACAGCAGGAATTAAGGGCAGTGCTGAGAAAGAGACACAGCTTTTGGAGTATAAAATTAGTTGAACACTAGTTTCAGGGTGGACAAACTTCCAGCATTGAGTCGTTCACAGTGGCAGTGTTGACAGAGGCTAGATAACTTGTATGTACAGGCCGTAGTTGGTTTATTCATTCACATCAAACACTTGGGATACTTTCATTTCTGGGCTACTGTGATTAATGTTGCTATGTTATGAGAGTACAAATATCTTTGCAAGATCATGCTTCGTTTCCTGTGGATATGTAGCTAGAAGTGGAACTGACGTATCATATGCTAATTTGAGTTTTTAAATTTAAAGGAATGTGTATATTTTGTGTTTGATTTTTGTCCCGATTGCAACCACTCTGTCTTGAGCCAGTGACCAATACACAGCCTGTCAGATCTGTATTTGTTTCTTATTTTTTTTCTCCCTTAGAAAGGTTGTGTCTAATCCATGGTGCGCTTCTGTTTGTCCTTGTTCCCTTGCTGGCTTGCTAAGAAGATCCCTTTGATTAAGGCATGTTCACATTGTCTTTTCTGGTTCCTGATTTATTGAATGATAGCTCCCTAATTATGGTAGATAAATGAGTGCAAGATCACCAGTAAACTTGGATATCAGGGGAAATGAAAGATCATTGTTTAACACTGAATAGAAACAATGTGACAAAAAGCCACGTCATCCACCTTAACAGTCCTGTGGTGCCCAGGAAGCCCCCTGAGTTTCTACAAGCTTACTCTTTTAATTTGTTCTTCTTTTCCTCAGGTTTCAGCACTGAAGATAATAAAAACAGCTATTTTATATTCATCTTTATTGTTTTTCTGTGCTGTTCCATTACCATTTTCAAAACATGCTGTTTCCTACTTTTCATTGCAAATGTGCAGACTTTCAATTACATTAAGATTCCTTCCAACCCTGCAATTCGATACTTTTATATTGTACAACAAGAAAGCCTTTTGAGACTTAAGAATTTAATTGCAGCTGATAACATTTTGTTTTTTTTCACTGTAGGAAAATTTTCCTTGAAGCTTGAAGTATAGCCAACAGATATATAAGTAAATATTTAGAGTGCAGTTGTATTGTAAGTAAAGCCATCCAGTTTACAAGGTTTTTTTTTTTTGTTGTTGTTGTTGTTATTGGGCTGTTTCCTGTATGCTCATCCTTTCCAAAGTGTTTCTTACAGTGTCTTCCACCTTTGAGCTGTTTCATGGATAATAATTGAAAGTTAGAGAGCAGGAGATCCCACATTCTCTCTGGGCAATTCATTTTGGTGTTTTACAGCTTTTATCTTTTACTGACTGCTGAAATCAATTTCTACTTTCTTTGCCCATTCCATAAGCAGGGGAAAAACTGATCTCTATCTTCACTTTCAATGTAAGTAGATTTTTTATTTTTAAAGTATAAAATGACAACCGTTTAACACATACCCACCACTTAGATTTACCTGATAAAATTGTATCGTATTTGCCTCAGGGGACTTTTTACATAAGGATAAATACTGTATAATTAAGGCTTTTTTATGCTGACTCTCTCCTTTTTCCTTTCCCCTTTTCTTTTACCATAGATAGCTAACATTCTCATGTTGCTTTGTTTTCTTCTGATCCATACTGTTATATTTTACTACATATACATTCTTACACAATATAGTTATTGTTTTGTACATTAAAAGAGTATTAATAGTAAAATGCTGTATGTGTTTGTTGTGGACTAAACCATGGACTATCCCTTTGGCCTGAAGTTTACAAATAGAAGCCCTAACTCCCACTCTGACTATATCTGGAAGTAGACTGTGAAAGAGAAAATCAAGATTAAATGAAGTTAAAAGGGCGGGATCCCACTCCAATATAACTGATTTCTTTATTGAGAAACATAATTATCAGTGATGTGTTTTTGTGGTGAAAAAGCCAGGCAGGAGAATATAGGGAGAAGGGGGCCATCTGCAAGCGAGAAAAGACATCTCAGAAGAAATCAAGAAAGGTAAAGCCTTGCTGTTGGACTTGTAATATTCAGAATTACTTTTTCTACTTATGCAAATAAATGTTTGCAGTTAAAGCTACCCAGTCTGTGATATTTTGTTACATTAGCTTTAGTAAATTCATATACGACTTAAAAGTTCAGATAAATAACATAATTTCATTAGCGTGAGTACATTTCAATACAAGTATTTGTTGTTTTTCTGGGCTTCAATTTTAATTGGTATTTGTCGTGGTTGATACATTATGTCAACTTGGCTGGATGACTCAGTGGCCCAGTTCCCTGTTGGGAGCCCCTGTTGGTACAGTTGGCTCCTCCCTGGAGCGTGACCAGGGCCTTTCTAGGATATGATTGGCTCCTCCCTAGAACGAGATCAAGGACCCAATGATTGGTTCCACCCTAGGGTGCAGTGGGCCCACGTCAAAATGACTGAGCGCAAAGAGACTTTTTAAAGGGCTAAGGAAGGAGTCAAGGCTTGACTTCATCAGAGAAGCTTCAGTCTTAGCATTCAACCAGGACTTCATCATCTGGCTTGCAGCGCAGACTCTTCAGCCTCCAGTTTGGATCTTTCACCATCCGTCGCAGATTCTTCATCGTCCATTCCAGGCACCTTAATTTTCCATTGCAGACTCATCAGCTGATGGATAGAGACTTACACGCAGTTCTGCTGTGAAGTTCAGACCTTGGGACTGAATTCTTCAGTCTGGAGCGTGCAGACGCCCTCTACATGCTTCCTCATCAGACTCTGGCTGACTATTGTCAGCCAATCTTATAATTCCTTATAGATGGTATATTTTGTGTTAATATACATTCCTTATATTATATCTTCTCTGTTCCTCTAAGTAAAGCCCTGACCAATACAGTGTTGTATATTTTCCATGGCTCTCTGTCCATCCACTCATTGCCTTTCATTCACTCAACTGCTCTCCACAACTTACTTCCTCCGTTTTGGGAAAGCTGTTCCATAAGATAATTCCATTTTCTTTCATATGAGTTTTTCCTAAGCAAACTCTGAGTTTTATTTCAAAGAGCTCTTTCTTAGGGAAGTCATCTTTGATTCCTAGAGTGGTCTGTTGCAAGATCTGTCAGAATAATGTGGATTTCAAACTGTATGTGCCCCTCCACTTTTCTTTCTCCTTTCCTACCTCTTCCTCCGTTTCCACCTCCTCACCCCTCCTCATTTTTCTCCCTCTCCTTCCCCTTCCTTTCAAATTCTGTCTCCACACCTTCATGACCAACACCCAATTCTCATTTGGAGTCATGAGTTCTAGCTGAGGTACCATTATTTAGTTTAGTAGCCACTATAATCACTGCAAAGAATGGTAGCAAGCTACAAGCCTCAGAAACATGGAAATGAGAAACATAAAGAGTTACTTTTGGGGCGCGGTGGGATGGCTCAGTGGTCTAAAGCGCCTGCTTGGGAGAGCTTGGGCAGCTTCAGGGACCTTGGTTCAATCCTTGGCACCACATGCTGCGCCAGCCCTGGACTCGGGGAGGGCTGAGCTGGCCATAAAAATGAGTGAACAAAAAAACAAAGGTTCTGAAACAAGAAAAAAATAAATAAATAAAATAAAAAATTCTTTAAAAAAAAAAAAAAGAGCTACTTTTTTTAGGCGACCTTTATGATATCTTCCAACTTTTTGGATCTGTGATTCTCTTATACTTAGAGTTCAGTGCTAGAGCAGTCAGCAACCCCACAAGCACTAGCTGGAAGTGCAGGGATTAACCCCTAGGAGAACTATCTGGGCATCTCACAAGCTACAGTCACGTGGAAGCTGCCTCCTGGGCTCTACAACTGTCATGAACTGTTCTGCTCTTTCACAGAAAATAAGCAGAGAGACCTCCAAGATGCATAAATTCATGGATTTGTGAGATGGTCTAAGCAGAGTGTAGTTCTTTCTGTTTTTTGCATGGCAAGTAAGAGAAAATAGTCAGATATTAAAGAATTTGTTTTGGTAAAGAAACTCTCAAAAGCTATCTGGGGGCTGGTAAGATAGTTCAGTGATCTAAAGTACCTGCTTAGGTAACTTAGCAGTTCCCTAAGGAACTGTAGTTCGATCCCCTGCACCACATGCCATGTCAGCCCCAGTCTCAGGGTGAGCTGAGCTGGCCACAAAGAAAAAAAAAAAAAAAAAAAAAAATCAAAAGGCCTCTGGCATCAGTGCAGACATAACACCTCGCTCATACATTTTCCATCTGCTTTCACAGACCTGAGAGTGAGCTCTGGGGATAATCAGACATGTGTTACCCTTGTGAAACATCTGTGGTATATCAGCTTTGTATCACTGTAACAAACACCTGAGGTAAAGGTGCCACTATCTCCCAGCTGCACGCAATCTGGATACTCTGTCTTCAACACATGAACCTTTGGGAGCCCTTATCCAAACCTTAGGATGTGGGGTAAATGCTATGACCTTTACTTCATAAGAAAAAAAGGCAGGTATAAAGAGGGTAAGTAACTTGGATAATGTTACTTAGCTAGTAGGTGACTTGGGGTCTGAACATCCGACTTCTGAACAGTGCCTTTTCCTGTTCATAGTGTTCAGAATGAAGGTCCTAAAAAAATAAAAAGACATGTAATCTTGAAACAAAAGTATGTTCTGTCACCTGCAATCCTCTTTGGGATGTAGCGAAGTGGATTCAGATGTGTTAGAAATATCATGGGACAGATAGATTTAGGAACTGGCTTTTCTTTAACTAGAAAATGTGGTTAGCTAGACCGTACCATTCCCCACCGCCTTAGCCAGTTTCATCTTCCCTCGAACACAATGTCTGATATCCACAAACTAAAGGAGAGGTATAGTTTGGTTCACAGTTATAAAGGGTTCAGTCTATAGGCTTGTGATTTCAAGGCAGGACAGCATGGCAGTGGAGCATGGCTGAGGAATAGCTGCTCATGTCATGGCGGTGAGAATCAAGGAAAGAAAAGGAGACCAAGGGAACTAAACCTCTCTAGGCCCCAACCCCAGACACCCATTTTTTTTTTATCAGACCTTATGTTATGGTTTATATCTAGTTGTCCCCCCGAAGCCTCATGAGTCAGGGGGGTGGGGACTTCTAGAGTATGGGTTTTAGTACTGATGGAATTATGGGTCTAAGTACTTCTGGGATTATGGGTGTAGCCTAAGGTGGAGGCTGAGGTGGAGAGCCTCAATGGAATATAAAGAGAGACAGAGAAACAGACTAGAGCTGTTGCTGTTGCTCTCTGCTGCCCTGTTTGGTTGGCTGCCCCTGCCACCATTTTGTTGCTGTTCCATCACCATGAACTGGATGCTCTCTGCCCTGTTCCACTCAGCCTTGGCTTCAGTCCAGCCTGAATATGGACTGAAACCTCCACCAACTGTGAGCTAAAAAAACCTTTCCTTCCTTCATTTTGAGTGTCGGGTATTTATCCCAGCAATGAGTAAAAAGTAACTAAGACACCTTACCTTCCAATAGCAAGTCAGCTACAAACTCCCATAATTTAGTTACCTTCCAAAATACCTGCCTGTGAGTGCCTGAGGCTCCTGGGGGACCTCTGGGTGTAAAACTCATGCTCCTATTCATTGTCACACTGTGCTGCAGGGACAAAGGAAGAGGACTGCCTTGGAAGACAGGATGTACACAGTGATCCGAGGGTCCCAAGGATTTTCAGGTTAGATTATCTGAGACTGTGATTCTCTCTGTGTTTGAAGTTATCAACTTCCAATTTAAATCAAATGTCTCACCTGGGTCTTCACATCAGAGTGATGATGTTGGGAATGACCACGATGTCTCCTGTGATTTGGAAGATTGTCTTATTATCTTGGGTTGATTAAAAATTTTCATTTATTTCCCTGATATCTTTTGGGCTGTAAGTCAATGGCTATTTGCTTTCTGCTACATTTAGACTGAAGGGAACTTTCTGTGACTATGACCTCATTGTCTTAATAGACACCTTCCTAAAAAGTTTCAAGGAAACATGTTGAAAAGTTTCTTTCCAACTTTTCAACTGCAAATGTTTTAAATTCTTTTGGTTATTTAAAACATAAAGCTTCCCATAGAATAAACTAGCGGAATGAATGCCCTATAAGGATACACCCAGATGAGAAGCCCTGGGTCTCGTGTGTCACCAAATCTGGAGAGACTTCAGTGTGTCAGTGGTCAAGTGGAGGGAAGAGGCTTGTCTAGCAAGACCACCTATAGTAACAAAAGCTGATATTATTTTCCACTTGCTGTGTGCCAGGCTCTGAACTACATGTATTTACATTCATCTTTTATTTTTTATTTTATTTTATTTTATTTTTTTTGTCTTTTTGAGACAAGGTCTCACTATGCAGTTCAGGCTGGCCTTGAGCTCACTTTTGTAGCCCAGGCTGGTCTCGAACTCACAGTGATCCTCCTGCCCCAGCCTCCCGAGTGCTGGGATTACAGGCGTGCGCCACCACGCCCGGCCTACATTCATCTTTTACCTATTCACTTTCACTAGTATTCTCTCTTGCTGTGTTGGACATTGAGGATTTTCTGAGTCCTACATTATGTTTCAGGTTTTATTTCGGGGACTAATGCTACACGGGCTTCAATCAGCTGTCCAAGTGTAATGCAGGGAGACTCTCCTTGGCTGAAATTGTCTATGTGTCCTTTTGTGCCCTGGGGCTTGTCTGACATCTCAGCTTAGTGTGAGCTCCATCGAGAGGCACCATAATTAATGTTAATTAACTTTTGCCATTGCAGGAGAAAGTCAATAATGAATGCTGCCCTCTTTCTTTCTCCAAGCAGTCTCTGCTGAAACTTCACAAAAGCCAGCCATCTTGGGAAGCTGAGAGTGTCTTACTCTGTTCCAGTCTCTTCAGTCATATAACTGCTGGGCATCGCTTACCAAATTAACCCTTGGCAGCCCTCTGCTCTGGGCTGGGGAATGTAGCAGAGTGGATTGAGATGTGTTAGAAATATCATGGGGCAGGCAGTTTTAGGAACCAGGTTTTCTTTAGCTAGAAAATTTGATTAGCTAGACACGTCATTCCCCACAGCCTTAGCTAACTGGGCTGTGGGACAGTAGTAGGGAACCCAGGCTAAGCAAGTGTTATGGGGTACCCAAGCCAAGTGCCTTCCTCTGCTACTGCTACTGTAGCTAACTTTGGTGATTGCCATCTATTTGGTTCTTAATGAGGATTCACTATGGCTTTATCACTGTGAAATACCCTCTGTTAGATTTTAACCCCAATGTTGCAGCAGCTAGTGTTCTAGGAGGCATGATTACAGTTACGGTCTTGCCTCCAATTCAGGAACTTGAATTAAACACCCTCCCTAAAATCCCATCCCAGGTGCAGTCTATATCTCCAGTGAGGTAGATGGTTGAGGCCCCCAATGGCCTCTGAATGATGACTACAAAAACATGTTGTGTTGCTATTTACCCTTCATCTTATTGTCCTGGAACTACAGATATTTTGGACAGATGTCTGGGTGGGAAAGATTTGAAAGGTTGAAAGTGCCAGGCTTGGTGGTTTTGGCTGCATGCTCCTCAAACCAAGTCTCAGGTTTTAGTCTGCTCCTCTGAGCTCAGTGTGTTGTTATCCTCATATCACAGGTTAGGAACTGAGGCTTGGAGATGCTAGGTAAAGCTAGAACTTGCTAAGAGAGAGGCACAAAACAGCAGAAGTAGTATCCATTACATGTTTCCTTTGCTCTGGATCCTGCATCACAATCACTAGAAGCGGCACGCTCTTCCAAATGCCTTTCCATGGCCTAGGACTGCTTTAGGAGTCTCACTTCCAGATTTAAAAGCTGAAAATATCTCAGGTCAGACATCTGCCAAGGCAATCTGGCCCTGGAGACCAGGACACCTTACCATGATGTCTTTTGGAGTCTCCATATCCCCTGTTGTTATTCCTGCACCTTTGCTGCAGCCCAGAATTTATATGTGAAATTCTTAACATGAAAAGGATATGTGCATTTGTCTTTGGGTTGTGAGATAGTGTGTACGTTAGCATGCAGCAGGATTGTGGAGGAAGACGCACAGCACAACGAGGTTGGCCTTGTGGCAGAGGGCAGGAAGGCCCCGAGAGGAAGACGTGGGCCTGCATTCCAAAGTACAAGCATGAGGTGTGGCTTGGGTCCAAGCAGGAGAGCCCAGGCCATAGCAGAGGTTAGTCCAGTGGGCCAGGCTGGTTTCATGGGCCATGACAGTTGCCCAAGGTATCCTGCTTAGAACCGTCTGTGCTTGGTTTCATGCTCTGCTATCTTAATTTTGAAATTCTTGATTTTTTTTGCACATGAGACTCTGCATTATTATTTTGTAGCAGCCCCTGCAAATTACATAGCTAGTACTGAGGGTACTCCTTTTTTAAAAAAAACATCCTACTTACCCTGCAGTGTCCAGGTGAGCCTGCTACTGGGATCTCAAACATATAGGAAGGATTGTTGCTTCACCAGTGGTGGGAAGCCAAAGTTCGTGATGAAAATGGAATTCTCCAAGGGGCAAGAATAATGCTTTAAATTTCTGCTTTAAAGGACCAAGTGTAGCAGTCTGCTTTTGGGAAGAGGTTCTAATGGTAGTGGAGACAGAATCTGAAGCCTGACCTGAAACTTAAAGCAGGCATGGTGGGTTTGGTGGGGGTGCAGGTGGGGAGCCAGTCGTGTCTACCAAGGAACACCATTGGGGCGCAAGGACTGACTGTAAATCTGCGTAATTTGAAGTGTTCTGAGAATGTCTTTGCTTTTCTGAGCTTTCACAACGCTTAGCTAAATTCAATTAAACTATGTTTCCCCATTTGTTTTATTTTGAGTTTTGGTTACTGTTTGTACACTGGAGACGGTCAAGTGTGAACTCTACAAGATACAAGCGGGGGGATGAATGATCCCAAGCACAGCAAACAATGGTGTCGCCTTGGACAGGGGCCAGGACCTCAGCCAGTGTCTGTTTCCTTTCTCTTTTACAACACCAAATGGAGAGGCTTGTGTAGTTTTCTGGGCAATTTGGGCCATACCTACCAGTTAGGGGCAAGTGAAGTTTTAGTATAAATTGCTAGGTCTGGTACTTTACATGATAACAGTGGTCCTCCTAACAATTCTTTTATGATCTTAAAGGTACAGCTTTCAATGACCACTTTGTTATAGCTGAGCAAGCGATTTTCTAGGTTCTGAGAGTTCTTGGAGAGCCTCCACAAAAATCCCATAAAAACTAAAGAATGACTTTCAGGGATGGGGAGATAGCTTGGCAGTCTAAATGCCTGCCTGGCAAACACAAGGACCCGCATTCAATCCCTGGTATTGCATGCCATGCTGGCCCTGGAATCCTGGACACACCCTGGTTTTGCCAGCCCTGAAACCAGGTGTGGTGGCACATGTGTGTCATCCTAGTGCTGGGAAGGCTGAGACAGGAGGATCACTATGAGTTCAAGCTGCATAGAGAGACCCTGTACTAAAAAAAAAAAAAAAAAAATTTCTTAAAAAGTTAAAAAAGATGACTTTCAACAGGTTCAGCTGCTTAATTTTTTTTCTTTTTTAACATTTTAGTTCAGGGTCTACAGGGTCACAGTGATCCCGTTTTCAGCCTCGTAAGCACTGGGATTACAAGCATGTACCACCACTCACCGTCTCAGTGCGCCCTGGAGGTGGGGCTGGCACAGCAGGACAGGGATCGAAACTCTGGCTCCTGCTTCTGCCTAAGCAGGCACTTTTACCCACTGCACTATCTGACTGGCCCCAGTTGCTTTAATTTAACCTGTGGTTATTGCCTTGGGGGACCATGTTCTGGGAATTCATTTCTGTTAGACTGGGTATTACAGGAGACTATTGATGGGACTGTGTGTGTGTGTGTGTGAGTGTGTGAGTGTGTGTATGTGCATACATGTACATGTGTTCACACAAAGTCAATTTTACTCTTTTATTATTTAGTATTTGAATATGGCAAAAGAAAAAATATATGATAAACTTCATGTTCTGTCAATAGCATATATTCATGCAAACACATTTCCCTTCATTGTGTTCACTATAGCTTCTTTCCTTGGCAGCAATAATTTAATAGAGGACAATTGGATTAAGAAAAATGGCTTCACCATAACCAGCCCCAATTAGTGTGTGGATGGAAGGGACTTGTTTTTTTCTTCTCTGTGTTTTGTTGTTGCAGGGTCTCACTGTGCAGCTCAGGCTCGTGGTGATCCTCCTGCTTTTAGCCTCCCTGTACTTGAATTACAGACATGTGCCACCGTGCCTAGACTCTGGCTGGCTCAGCCCACCCTGGGGCCGAGGCTGGCATGGCATGTGGTGCCAGGGGTTGAACTGTGGTTGCTGCACTTGCCTAGGCTTGCCAAGCAGGTGCTTTAGTCTGCTGAGCTTTCTTGGAGGCCCAGGAAGGGACATTTTTGACTCATATATATGTCTTCTAATTTAAGTACTGAAATTTATCTAATTTCTTAGCTAAAACCAGGCTAGGATTTATAGGTTATTTGAATTTCAAATAATAACTAAACTCAAGCAAAACAAGAGGGAAACTGTTGCCATTTTCAAGTTATTTTTACTTTAATAATTATGTAAGTAATCCATATTTGTTGTTAGAGGAGAAAGTTTAAATCAGCAAAAACAAAAAACCAAACCAACCAAATAGCAGCAAAACAAAAAACAAGAGCAAATCTGGTAATTTTGCTTTATTTAACTCTAATTATTTTCACGTTAGCCTTAATTCCCTGTGTCATTTTATATTTATGGTAACTATACATGTGGTCAGTTTAGCTTATGATTTTTTTTTTGACTAAATGATGGTGTGAAAGTGATATGCATTCTGTAAACACTATAGTATTTATAAATTTTGAATTTTGATCTTTTTGAGAGTTTATGATATGCAGAATGTGACTCCCCTGCAATACTGGGCTGTGACAATGAGTTGTTGTTCCCAATCTACCCTACATCATGAAGATAAACAATCATACTCTGGGTCTACAGTGTACTGTGCTACTAAGCTATGATTCTTGGCAGGTTAGGTCAAAACATGTTTCTGACATAATATTTTCAATGCATTATGGGTTTATCAGATTATAGACCTATCATGAGTACTGGAACATCTGTAGTTTATAGTGCCAGTTGAAAGAGAAACTGAATGGCTCAGTAAATAATTGTCGCCTCTTTCTTTCCTGGAAAGATTTGCCATGGGTTGTTGGTAACCAATGAGCAAATGACCCTTTATCATGTGACCATCTCTGTCCAGTCAAGTTAGCTGAGAACTTGTGTAATGACTAAGAACATGAAAGATCCCCTTGACAGGGGTTTCTAGAAGGACTATGACCTCAGAGAGAGGAGGGACAATATTGCTTTGTGGAATTATGATGCAGTTTGTACTCTGTCCTTTGTTAGGGCCCTGCAAGAGTGGCTCTTGGTTGCTCCCCAGACTCTGCTGATCTGCTGAGGCTGGGCAGAGGAGGGGTGTCCATTTATTGCTCCCTACATGGAATAACTCATTTTAGCTGTGTCCATTGTCCACTAGGCCTGTTCTGATGTGACTACAACAGAGAGGGCATTGGCTCCCTCGGGTGGGGGCTGAGTTTGGGATCTTTGTTTCTGGCAGAGGTGAGGCTACAGTGCTTGATTCTGGCAGTGTTGATATTATCCTGCTGGGCTCCTTTTCTTTATTCTTTTGCTGGAGAGAATGCTTTGGGTATATTTTTGTTTGTTTGTTTGCTCTTGATGGTACTTCTGGCTTTCCCATCATTTAGTCTGCAATTCATGAGGCCAAAACAAAACAATCTAGAGAAGCTGCCTCAGCTCGTGACATAACGAGCCAGGCTGCCTTTTTTCTATCTTTCATTGTCTTCTTGTGGTTTCTTTTGCTATACTGTCCAGAATTGCAGCTATGCTCCATGGTAGAAGAGTGGAAACTGAGATAAATATTAATTTATATTTTGAATGCTTTCATAATTACATATTTTATATTAAATCTTTAAGCATTACTGTATGTCCAGTAGAGTCTAGTTCCTGTAGTCCAATTTAGTGCTGCTGAATCAGAATGTCTGGGAATCTCTCTCTCTCTCTCTCTCTTTTTACAAACTCTGCAGATTCTTAAACATATGCTAAAACTCAAGATTCATTGTTTAGTCATTCAAAAAAAATTTTTGTTAAAATTGTTAGGCAGGCATCTCATCTAATTTTTCCCTTAGTGGTTAGATAATAGTCCTAAAACCATTTATTAAATTATTCTTTTCTCCACCATGATAAAATATTAAATTTATACATACATAAATATAAATATTTGGGTTCCTTTCCAGATATTACTTTCTGTTTCATTGATCTGTCTGACCATCCTGGCGCCAGTAACTTACTCTTTTTAATTGCTGTAACTGTAGTCTGTGCAGACTTCTGAATGTTGCCCTGTACTGGTCTCTAAAAGCCTCATAAGAAACCATTTGCCAGGAGAGAATTAGATGACTCATATGTGAAGATGCTTTGTAAATTGCAAAGCTCTTTGCCCTCTCAACCCCCTCCTGACACCAGCACTTCCTACACATGATCTCATCCTTCCCTTCCTGACTCCAGAGCTTTACTCTTAAGCTGAAACTCATCATCACGGCATTCCGGGCCCTTCTACCACAACCTGGTCTCAGCTATCTTTTTAAGAAATACCTCCCTTGTCTTCAGTAAAACCTGCTTACTTACCTACTATTTATTTTCTAGGCTTGCCTGGCATATTTCTTATATATAATCCTCTCATTGTCCCTACCTCGAAGGGTATTCCTAAATTTCTTACTATCCCCTAAGGTCAAGCTCCTTCTAGAAAGTTTTTTACCTGAATTTTCCAGCTTTCCTGTGTATCACAGTGCTCACAGCTCTCACCTTACACTTGGCTTCCCTTGACATGAGATTGCTCCCATTTACACAAATACTTTCATTACTGACACTTTTTGATGGTGACTCCCACACACCATCAACGTGCAAAGCTTTGTCTATTTCCTCTGTATGCCACTGTTTCTCCTAGTAAAGTAGGAGACAGCAGACATTCACTCCATACATGTTTGTTGATTAAATAAACTAAAGGTGATATTAGGCCTCAGTGAAAGTTCATATGGATTTATGGGGCTCAGATGCAAGCAGACTGGCTACTTCATTTCATCTAGTTTCAGGCAAGCCGTCTGTTCAGACTATTTACAGGTAACCCCTGTGTTCTGAAATATAACTGCTTTATATTAATCAGCAAGACAATGGTCATGGGCAGCACCAGCTCTGTGCAGAGGTATAGAAACTCAGACGTGTCCTTTCTAGATCACTACAGAAACTCCTTATGGCTCAGGATGATTTCTGTCAAGCAGCAAAGCTCTAGAGATGCTCTAGTTGTGCACCCTGATCATTAGCCATTGAGAGAACTGACCCGCCTTGAGCCCTCAGTGTATCAGCAGCTATGGCTTTCGTCACTTGGTCCAATTCCTCCATGGGCATAGTTGGACTGATCAAAGGGCACACAGGGGTGGCATCCAGTGAATCAGAATTAACAAACACAGAAGACTATGGCCAATTAGATGAGAGACACAGATCCTGCAATCAGAATTAGGTCCAGGGGGTCAGTGATGGTAAGAAGGTAAAACACCATGTCCTGGTGATAAATCCATGAGCTTCAGAAATACCCTGTATTCCAATTAGGTTGAGCTCAATTCTCATTCCTTAGGATAGGTCTCCTCTATTCCCATCCTTGACTCTACATGGAGTCATGAGAGCTTAGTAATGACTCTGGGTGCTTGACTGAGTTTGAACAAAAGGGAGTTTCTGCTCCTTTCAATGAAATTGCCCTGGATAGCACAGGTGACAGTCCAAGGAACATGTATCAGCTGTCCATGCCTCCAGAGAGTGGATATTTAATTGTAGTGAGTCACAAAAGTTACAATAGCTGGATGAGTTTTAAAACTCTATTTTTCTTGACAATATTTTAAGCTGTAAATTTTTTTCTTTTTGATGAAAGATTTCAAACATATTGAAAGTGGTAAGAATAGGAGTACAAATATCCAGCCACCTCCCCTCTGGGTTTAACAGTTATCATTATTCCTAAGCGGTGAGTCACATCTGGAAGCCTAGCATGAGGCGATCGATTACTTGCATCCAAGAGTTCAAGATGAGGCTGGGCACCCTAGGGCCTTTCCATAAAAATCAGAGCTAGAACTAAAGATAAAGCTAAAACATCACATTCTTCCATATTTGCTTTATTCCTATCTTCCTTTTGTTGATGAACTATTTTGAATTACAGATTTTATACTTCCCCTAAATGATCCATCATGCATTTCCAAAGGAGGATGTTCTTTATCTGACCACTATACTATTATCATTCATAATATAATTGATAATATTTTTTGGCTATCACTAGTAAGCCATCTGCTATGGTTTATATCTAGATGTCCCCCAAGAGTCTTATACATTTATAACTGGGGCTTTTGGAATGTGATTGGCATATGTGGGTTTATAGCTGACTTGTGCTTAGGAGCAGGATCTGACTTGAAGGACAGGGTTCCAGGGGCTTGACCTGGCAGGGAGTGCCTGGCTCCCAGCATCCCCCTTTTCTCTCTGTTTCCTGGTTGCTACGATGACAGCAGCTTTTCCAGTGCCATTTTCTTCTACCATGTTGTTTCTTCTTTGGTACCAGCTGACCACAAACTGAAACATGAGGCAACATAGACTTCTCCTTCTTTAAGGTTTAGATGTGGGGTATAATGTTCCAGTAACGTGGAAAGTACTAGAACACTACCCGTACTGAAGTAGTCTTGATTTTCCTCAGAATGTATTATACATGTGTTTCTTTCCAAATAAGGATATAGCAAAGATGGCACTACATTAGATGTAAGTGCTATGTTCTTCAGGTTTCTCTTATTCTAGTATGGTATCCTCCTATTCTTTTTAAAGTGACATTAAGCCTGTATCTTGTAGGATTGTGTATGATAAATTCTAGATTTTTTTCTGATGTTTTTCTTACATATTTTTCTTAATTCCCTTTTTTCCCATGATTCCTACACAACATATGATCATTTTTTAAAACAGTTATTATTAAAGAGAAAAAATAAGAACAAAGACAAAAACAAAGCGACAAAAAATCCAAAAATAAAAAGATACAGAATTTCCAAACAAGAATAGGAAATTAATGGGTGTTATATGATATATTGCTATCATCAAATTTGTAGCTTGGATTATCAGACATAGGTATTATTGATGAAATAATTAAATCTTAACTGTTACTTTCAGTAATCCAATAGAAATTAGTAGTACAATTATCTCAGCTATCTTACATGCATCCATTTTTTCTGTTTTCCCTCATCACAGTTGTTCTTCCCTTTTTTAGGGGTGTTGGGCCCACTCATCCCACCCTGATGGTGAGGATGGTGTGGCATGTGGTGCTGGGGATTGAACTGTGGCTCCCCGTACTTGCCTAAGCTTGACTAATCAGGTGTTTCAGACTGCTGAGCTATCTTGCTGGCCCCTTTTTAAAAAAGATAAAAATAGCAATGAAACCAGGTATCAAAACAGGTTATCAGGAGAGTTATAATAGTTAATAACGTGTGTTAAATTTAAAGGACTGGGGCCCGGCGGGATGGCTCAGTGGTCTAAAGCGCCTGCTTGGGAAAGCTTGGG
>PVJA010034538.1:0-22447 GCA_004027025.1 Myocastor coypus | reverse complement strand
TTTTTCCACTTCATGTATTTCTTTTTTTACTTCAGATGTTATCTCTGATCTCAGTTGCTCTATAAGTTTCTGCACTTGTGTGTCTGCCTCAGATGCTACCAATTCAGAGGTTTCATCTGTATAATTCTCATTTTCTTCCATGATAGTGTCTTCTGTATTTGGTTTGGGTGGGCACGGGTCCTGAGATTGCCTCGTACTCGTTGTTGTTATCATTTTGTATGGAAGCGACCTCTGCACTTTGGTGGTGTTATGCTGTGTCTATGGGCGTTTGGTCTGGAGACTACAAGGTGGTTCTTCTACAGAGCTTCCTGACTCTTGTGTTGGGGCTCTGGCTGCTAGCTTTTGTGAATCCTGGCGGATGTGGTCTGTAGGTGGAGGTGGCGCTTTGGGATTGAGTAGTCTTGGTAGGCTCGTGGACAAGATCGGTTGCCAAACGGGCTAGTTGATGGGTTTGGTGCTGGAGCTTGGCCTGGAGGGGTTAAAAAAAAAGGTGGGGGGCGGGGTAAAGGAAGGCCGGCCAAGGATACTGACCCAGCCGACACACAGGCTCAGCTCCCAGCGGTGCGATTTGGTTCTGGGCTGGAACTGAGAACATTTTTATTATTACTTATGTATTTTGTGCAGGGTCTCACTATGTACCTGAGATCCATAGTGCTTCTCCTGTTTTCAGCCTCCCTGGCATTGTAATTACAGGCATGTGCCACCACTCATGGGCTCTGTTTCTGGGTCAGCACACCTTGGGCAAAGCTGGTGTGGCTTGTGGAACCAGTGATTAAACCCTAGTCCCTGTGCCTGTGAATGCAGGCACGTAGTTGCCTGAGCTATCTCACTGGCTAGTGTATGCAACATCTTCAATATCCTGCCCGTGTTCAGGAGATTTTTAGTAGACTTAGATTAAGAGTAATGGACTGAACTATTTACCAGAGGATTTTTTTTTTCTTTTATCAGGGATTAATGACAGAGGAAACGTTAAGTTAGCCTGTAGTCATGTCATAATGTGAGTGTTTCTGGTTGATTTTAGCCATATTTGTAATGAGTGTTGGGGAATAAAAAGCAGAGCCAAAACAAAAACAAAAACAAAACAAACAAAAAACCACTTTGGCAGAAGAAAACATTGAAGTTGAGGCCAGTGGAGTTATAATTGCTGAAGGGGATAGCATCAATAAAACAAAGCAAAGCACTTTGTGTAGGGCAAGGAGCAACCTCTCTTCATGAGATATAAAACACCAGCAAGAGCATGTAGACCAAAGGCTCTATAGTACGAATGTATAAACCCTTTATTTGAGAAGAGTCCTCAGGTTTCTTCGCAAGAAAGGTCTTCTAGGAAATTTCTCTTGCTCTGTGGAAAGTTGTTACGAAGCTAGCAGCTTTGTTCTCCTACATTCTTCTGCTGTGATATTCCTGCCTGTGGGGCAGCTGACCATGGATGGAATCCCCTAAAATGATGAGCCCAGTCAAACCTTTTCTCCTCTAATTTGTTGAGCATTGTGTTCTAGTAATGGAAAGGAGTACTAATACACTGAAGAATGTTGCATTTTTGGTAACAATGAGGAAATCAAAAATAAAGATAAAACAAATGGAGCTCATACTATGCACTCCTGGTTGTTCTGGAAATCCGCAATTAACCTAGTCTTAAACCTTAAAAGTTTTCAATGTAGGTGCTGTTTTGTTATTTTCATAGGACAAAAATTGCCTTTAAGAGGTTAAAAATCCTCCATAGGTTTTACTTTAACAAATTTTAGATAATAATGAAAAAATATTATACAATTCAGGAGAAAGAACTGAGATCTATATATGATTTCTAGAAAAAATAAGTGTCACCTGCTTCTGTATTCAGCTGATCTAATATGTAGACTTAAATGATACATATCTTAAGAA
Source organism: Myocastor coypus (assembly GCA_004027025.1). Taxonomy (NCBI): domain Eukaryota; kingdom Metazoa; phylum Chordata; class Mammalia; order Rodentia; family Myocastoridae; genus Myocastor; species Myocastor coypus. The sequence continues at coordinate 20,569 of PVJA010034538.1, read as the reverse complement.
TCCTATGTCCTCCCTTCCTGTGGCTGGCTATTTTGTGTATGTATTGACTTCTTGGATTTTTTTTTTCACGATGAGGGTTTGAACTCATGACTTTGCACTTGCCAGGCAGGCACTTGTGCCATAGAGCTATATCCTTGGCCATTTGGATTATTTTTATTATCATTTGACTTGAACTTCATTTATAGTGGAACCAATCAACTCCAAATAAAACTGAAAAGTAGTTAAATTAAATCTTTTTATCTGATGAAATGCCTGTCTTTTTGTCATTCACCTTATTCTTTCAAATTAAATCAGGGAAACATTGAAATTAATCACTTCATTTTGCATGAAAATTCAAATTGCTATGTTTTGCCTCAAAATAATATCCACAAAGTTGATTTGAGCTGGATAATGAAAGAAATTTTGCTCTACTAAAGGAAATCCAGGCATTTTGAGGTAAGTAGAAGATACAGAGGAAGTAAGAAAGTAAAACACTTCACAGGAACTTATGAAATTTATGAATATCTTATTATCAGTATTGTCCAAATACTTGCAAAATTTAGAACTGAAAGTGGTTATAGATATTTGGATACTGAAAAACATTTAAATAGTTTTAAAAATGTATAATATTATTTTTAGTAAGTTTTCCTTCTGTTGGCTCTTAGACTGCTCCCTAAGTAATTTGAGAGTTCCACATTTTTATGTAGACTAGTTGCTTGGATCAGTGTGTTTTTTGCTTTTTGTCCCTGAAGTCCTTTGGTTGTGACAAGAATTTGGACTTTCTTCATCCAAAGGAACTAAAACTCCTCTAGAAGGGAAACTGAAGATCAACCGCTGCTAAAGCCCCTCTGCTATGTTCCAAAGTTCAGTCAAGGTAGCATAGAATCCAGGCAGCCACAAACCTGGGAAAACTAGGCACATACAGTGGATCCTCACTTGTTGTAGAGGTTATATTCCAGGCACCTCTGCAATAAGTGAAAATAAGCAAAGTAGTGATATTATATTTATTTTAATATTTATATATTTTAAGGCTTTATAAACCCTTATCCTCTACTCTTATAAACCTTCACCTTTTACAGAGAGCAAATTGGTGAAGCAATGTCCATGACTCATCCAGATGGCTGACACTGATGAAAGATCTACAAGGTGCGGTACATGATTTCATGGTAAATCCTGTGGGGATTTGACTGATTGTGTCAGATACGAAGTTACATTTTTAATTATATAGATTTTGCTTTATCTTGGTTTTAACCATCCAGCAGAAAATTATAACCATGAGGTATATAAAAAATAATGCCATATTAATATACCAAGCTGTAAAAGGCTCTAGTCAACAATTTCTGGCAATGACCACTTCTGTTGATAATCCACTACTATTATCAATTATTGGACTATATTGGGTTATTTTGCTGAATTCAAGTACTTACCATCCTTAGACTGGCTTCAAGTGTGAAAAGGCCCTTTAAAGACTTCTACAAATACAGCTTCTCTAGCTACCATGGAACACCCATTCCTGACAAAACAAAACAGAAAGAGGGATATAACTAAAGGACCAATTTTTAGCAAAATACATATATACATACATATAGATAGATAGATAGACACAAGATAATTAGTATAGAGATACAGCTACTCTCTCTTAGTTTACTGAGAATAAAAGTTTGTACTAATATTGTTTAGACATGATATCATTCTACATCTTTTCCTCTGAATAACCACTATGAAGATGAGAATATGTAATGTATTAATTGTTGCAGCTGTTTCATTGCTATTTTATGTTCCTTTCTCATTGAAATGAATAAAACATAAAAATCTTTTCCACACTTTTAAAATCACTTCTAATGTTTTTAATGATTTTCTACACTCATAAATCTACATAATTTTAACATAAATATACTGTATGGCACGGCAAAATCCAGTGACATAACAAGAAATCTGTGATAAATAATTTAGATTAATATTTTTTGGAAAGCCACAAAACAGTGAGTCCGCAAAAGTTGAACAGCAAAACAGCGAGGGACTGAAAGCATTGGCAAGGATCTCAGCAAGACTTAGGTGGTCTTCTGTCTGTCAGGCTGTCAGTAGCATGTTATCACTTACCTGGTTCCCTTCTAAAATGACAGAACGTCCTGAACATGCAGTCCTTGTAGTCATGGTAAAGGTGATTTACTCCTTTTGGCCGGTAGTGAGTTAAAAAAAGCAGTGTGTCCCAAGAGCATTGACCACAGAGACTCAAGAGTGTACAGGGCAGAGATTACTTCCTTCCAGTCAAAGGATCTCATTGGAAAGAGGAACTGAGATGAAGGCTGGGCTAATCATTTTTAAGTGGTCAAATGGGGTTCAATACCTTTTTGAGCAGAAAGCTTCAAAGTGGAAGCAGAGAGTGTAGGAAAATATAGTTTATTACTTCCTTTCACAGCCCTGGAGGACCTATGAATATGTAAATAGAACACTGGAATTCTGCCACACATTAATGAAGAATGAAAACAAATTCATTTAAAAGATAAAGAAAGGCAAATAAGAGAGAGAGAGAGAGAGAGAGAGAGAGAGAGAGAGAGAGAGAGAGAGAGAAAAGAAAACTACAAGAAAAGCTACAGAGAAAAAAGAAATCAAAAGCTAAATAGACGAGGAAGAAAAGCACCCATTAGCTAGGAGGGATTTTTGAATACAATGTTCATGAGGGGTCCTTGACTAGGGTTTTCAAGTGATTTTATAGAGAGTTTGTGCCATTATATAAGCAACATAATCTGTACCCTATAGACCACATAATTTTAGGGCCCAACCAAAACAATGATTACATGGAGGCCATGAGCGTCCACACACCCTCTAGCTAGTGAACCTTCCCCAGGGTGGTCCCAGGCTGCTCAAGGGTACCTAGATGATAATTTTGTGTGGAGAGCCGTGTACTGCTGTACCCTAAAGATGGCGCCGGCTTCCACCTTCCACCCCAGAGGGGTGAGTGCTCTCCGCCGTTGTTATTACCATATATGGTCAAGGCTGAAACCCCTGGCTTGCTTCTGCATATGTGGACCTACCGTTGAGTGCCACGTAGCTAACCGGGATTGGATGCTCGGGAGTATTTAGTTAGAAGCCCGCGGGTGCTCGGGGGAGAAGTAAGAAACACAACCGAGCTTGTACAAGGTTCCTGAATAAACCGCTGAAGGAAGAACTGTGTGTTGCGTCCTCCTTGCCGGCGAGGAGGCGCGCGACAAGTGGTGGCCTGTACGGGGAACCTCCTCCGAGCCCAACTAGTAAGTATATTTCTCCCCACAGCTCAGAACCGTCAGCATAGGTGACGTCACCACTCCGAAGAAAAGGGTAAGGAGTGGGCCCTGAAGGTACCACAGGGAGAAGATAAGAAAAACTAGGCTTGTCTGGTAGATAACAGCAAGCGGATTGCCTTTCGGCTACCGCCATGAGCGGGGGAGGTTTCAGGAAGTGAAACCGAGACGCGCTTGCCTGGTAAAAAACAGGAAGGGGATCGCCTTTTGGCTACTTGCCTCTGAGCGATGGTTTTTCGGCCGGTTTGGCAGCTCGCCTCTGAGCGAGGGTGTTCGTTCGCCACAGAGCAAACCAAAAGTAAAAGGAAATGGGCGCGTCTTCGTCGCACCCGATCCTTGAGGCCTTACAGGGGCTTCTGCTTTCAAAAGATTAAAGTTAAGGAGGAAAACCTTGGAGAGGTTCCTGGAGGAGATAGATCAAGCAGCTCCTTGGTTCGCTAACACAGGAAGCCTCTCCCTTCCTTCTTGGGATAAGTTGGGGCAAGATCTCGAACGAGCTCGTAAAGAGGAAGTCATCAGCGGGGGTACAGTTCCGCTTTGGCGGCTCATTAGGAGCTGTTTTGAAGATCAGTCATATAGCCCTCTAGTGGCAGAAGGAGAAAGAGCGCTAGGGCAACTACAGGAAGAACGGTCCGAGAAGGCCGAGAGCATAGGAGAGGTAAAAGGTTTCACCTGGGAACAAGGCGCTAAACCAAAAGGGTTGTAGGGATTACAGCCGCTATTGTAACTGCCATCTCCTTGGCGGCTGCATCAGCTGCTGCAGCAGTGGTAGCTATATCCCAGTTGGTGATGACCGCCAACGCGCTTAATATACTTTCGGGGACGGTCGCCGCTGCTTTGGATACTCAAAGTAATATTAATGCTCAATTAAAGGGAGGGCTCATGATAGTCAATCAGAGAATAGATCTGGTGCAGGAACAAATGGATGTCCTGTGGCAGATAGCCCAGCTTGGTTGTGAAAGAAAGTACCCGGGGCTCTGCGTTACTAGCATCCAGTATGAGAATTTTACCCGCGCTGCTAATCTGTCTAAGCAGTTATCTAGTTATCTTCTAGGAAATTGGTCCGGTGAATTCAGCAATCTGATGGAAGAGCTCCGTGTGGCCATTGTGACCGTGAATTCAACAAGAGTGGACACGAGCATGACTGCTGGACTAGCCGCCTGGATTTCCACCACTATGAACCATCTCAAGGAATGGGCGGGAATGGGTGCCATGATAGGAGTTTTATTTCTGCTAATATTAGCTAGCTTGTGGTGCCTCCGGCGAGTAATGGTCCGACAGCGCCGTGATGTGGCCATGGTGGCTCAAGCCTTCACAGCTCTAGAAGTGGGACAGTCCCCCAGTGTATGGCTAGCCACCCTACACCCACAAAATGATAAGCACAGGTTGTAAGGCAAAGCACTGCAGAGGAGCTCATGAGGTGACCTGTTATCAGAGTCCTGGAGATTACGCTTGATTGCATACGGGTTGATGCCGCTGATTCCTGTCCCTGTACAAAAGGCATCGGGCTTAACTGACACGCCCCTGATGTGGGGCGCTTTGGGGGAGTGTACAGTTAATGGCCCCTACTGTGTGGCAGGGATCAAGCCTCTGCTCTCACCTGTTGCTACAAAAACAAAAAGGGGGAACTGTGGAGAGCCATGTACTGCCGTACCCTAAAGATGGCGCCTTTCCGCCTTCCACCCCCGAGGGGTGAGTGCTCTCCGCCGTTGTTTATTACCATATATGGTCAAGGCTGAAACCCCTGGCTTGCTGCCGCGTATGTGGACCTACCGTTGAGTGCTACGTGGCTAACCGGGATTGGATGCTCGGGAGTATTTAGTTAGAAGCCCGCGGGTGCTCGGGGGAGAAGTAAGAAAGACAACCGAGCTTGTACAAGGTTCCTGAATAAACCGCTGAAGGAAGAACTGTGTGTTGCGTCGTCCTTGCTGGCAAGGCGGCGTGCGACAATTTTGTAAGGTTTGTGGAGGGTTATAACTAGGTAAACTGTTTGGTATTTCAGATTTCATTTTGGAGCTGCTATGTTTGCTACCTAAACTGCTTGGGCTGGCCTCAAACAAATATGAACCACCTGTTTGAGCCTCCCAAGTAGTTAGGATTGCAAGTGTGTAAAATGGCACCCAAATATGAATCTTTCTTAAGTAGCTTCCCTACTTTATAACAGTTTTTCAACATTTCTTGACACTTGTTTTTAGGTATATTTGCTTGCTGAAAGTGAAATTGTCTCTTTTTTTTTCTGTCCTCCTTTTTCACTTAACAAGTCACAGTCTTGGTTCTTTTGACTTTTTGTCATCTTTTCCTGTGATACATTCTGGGCTTTGTCTTGGCAGTGATCTTTGTACTTTTAGGGAATATTATTATTTTTAGGCTCCCACAAATTACTTTACATGAACGATATCCATCAGGGTGAAGATGTTTACTAAAGAATGTTTGAGGAACAGAGTATTTTATAAAGGTCTTCATTAGTCTGAAATCTCTACATCTCAGATAGCTTTCAAACACTGCTAACTTTACAGAAACACAGCAATTGTACAAAACATAACAACATATTTATAACATATTTGCAGGCATGTGCTAATATAACCACACTAAGAGAAGGATAGTGTTGCCCAAGGGATATTTTAATTAGTTATTGAATAAAAGTGACTTCCACTCCTACCTTCTGCCGAGTGAAAAACAATGCACTTTGGTCTTTAGGTCAGCTTACAGAACACAATTAACTGGCAGGAAAGTCAGGATTCTTCTATACACGGACACAACAACATCGCGAAAGTGTTAGAATAGCAAACTTTCTTAATGAGCTTCAGAGTTTTAATGAGAAGATTTTCTATTCTTGTGTGATTAATATTGCTTTGTGATAGAGGATTCTTTTAAAGAAATGTAGAGCAAAAGAGTGCAAGTTAGATGATTCAGAGGAAGTTAAAAGGCAATCCCTCATAGCCCAAAGGAGATTAATCTGCCTATTAATCTGCCTGTCCTCCAGGATAGGCAGGGTCTTCAAATTATCATTACAGAATAGTATATCACAGACTAGCGAAGAACGATTTTCAAACTATCCGTGTTTTAGCTATTTATTTTGTGAATTTAGTCAGTCAAGCAATCAGCATAGACTGGCTTTGTAATTACATGAGAGTGTGAAGTATTTAAAACACATCGTTGTTTTTTCCTTTTGTTGTTGTTTCTAATTTACTTTGATTTTTTTTCTGTAAAAAGACAGTTCCTATAAATCATGAAGTCAAAATGGATAAACTGTGTGTGTGTGTGTGTGTAGGTGTCTATATTCACAGGCACAGGAATACATATCTTTGTATATGAACCTTTAGAGAGCAAATAGTTACAAAAAAGCTAATGCAAGAATTATGAGAAAAAGGGATATTTCAAAGGAGTCACTGATAATATGCAAAATATTATTAGTGAATAGGCACATATGCCATCAGTGACTCTAATATAGATATAAATCAATTTTAGAGATGTTGGTTTCCACCACAGTTATCCACTGGAGCAGAACATTTGGGAGGGTCAGGGAGTATGCTGAGGAATTCTGAGAAGCAGAAGAGACTAAAAATGAGCAGAAAAAGTACTGGGCTTATTAGGAAAAGATTTTTTGAGAGAGGTAAAGATTCCTGGTCACCACATTTAAGTAGAGGTTAGTTGTGCACAGTTATTAGATGTTAGTAGATGAAAGGTTGAAGAAGCTCTGGAGAGGAGGAGGCTGTAAGTTTTAATCGAGATTGAAGTTATGGAGAAAAAAGATTGGAAACAAATGCCCGAATGTAAGAACAGAAGAAGCTCCACTGATATTGGTGTCCATGACCTCCTAATGTGCAGCGTTAAGGTTTTAATTTCTTTTCTTTTTTTAAAAAAATATACGTTTCTGATATATGTGTGTGATCTATAATAATCATATTAATCTTGGAGAAATGCAGAAGGTTTGTGTGTGATTTTTTGGAACCAGGAATCCAGTGCTGGACCTTGCAGTTGTGATGCAGGTACCTGTGCTTCTCAACTATCTTCCTGGCCCGGCAGAAGGTTTAACTTAAACGTGAGACATCAGTTTTATTTAGTTTTAAAAAATAGTTAAATTGTTGGTATATGATTCAGTTATACTTTCAGAAGTTTGTTGGAAATGGAAATTTCTTTTTTTCTTTTTTTCAGTTGAGTTTAATTTTTAATTAATTAATTTTTTAGGATTCTTTTTTCTTTTTTAATTTTTAGTTTTTTACAGTAATTAATACATTGCATATTGTTGTCTTCATTGTAGTTGTTCAGAGTACAAGAGTTAGATAAGATTTCGTATCTACATCATTCGTACAGATCTTTCTTTTCATTGCAAAAAGAGAAATTAGCTGTATATATAGTCCAACAGTCCATAACAGTAGTGGATCATGAACTCATCTGGAATTATCGGAAGCTGTTGACTGGAGCCTTTTACAACTCAAAATATTAATATGACTTTCCTTTTCCTTTTAATTTAATTTAATTTTTAATTAATTAATTAATTAATTTTCTTGTTTCAGAGCTTTATTTATTTATTTATTTATTTTTTCTTGTTTCAGAACCTTTGTTTGTTTATTCACTCATTTTTATGGCTGGCTCAGCCTGCCCTGGGGGCAGGGCTGGCGCAGCATGTGGTGCCGGGGATCGAACTGCGGTCCCTGAAGCCGCCCAAGCTTCCCCAAGCAGGCGCTTTAGACCACTGAGCCATCCCACCGGGCCCCTGTTTCAGAGCTTTTGTTTGTTTGTTTATTTATTTATTTTTATGGCCATCTCAGCCTGCCCTGAGGGCAAGGCTGGCACAGCATGTGGTGCAGGGGATCGAACCGCGGTCTCTGCAGCCACCCAAGATTTCCTAAGCAGGCGCTTTAGACCACTGAGCCATGCTGCTGGGCCCTGGCTTTCCTTTTTATACCTTGTGGTTAGACTTTTCTGCTGGATGGTTAAGACCAACATAAAGCAAGACTTACATTACAAAAAAAAAAAAGGAAAAACTTTTGTATCTGACAAGGTCAGTTGGGTCCCCTCAGGATTTTCCCTGAACCATCTGCTATGGCTTTCAGAACATTTGTCAGTGTCAGGCATCTGGATGAGTCATGGCCATTGCTTGACTAATTTGCTGTCTGTGAAAGTCTGAGAGAATGCTTTCACTCTAGGTGACTCTCTTTAGGCACACTGTACGTCATAGATCACTTTCCTTTGCAGCCCCATACCTTCTTGAACAGGAAATTTCTATATGTACTAATTCCGTCCTCACTGGGCCACAGGAGACACAGAAGGATGATTTGGTGGATTGAAAACTGGTGATCAATATGTTATACCCAAATGAACTGAACTAGCATGGTGCTGAGTTTGGGAGGTCCACCTGAGGACTGTTGCTAGTAGAAGAGGTAGAACTGGAGAAGCTGTTGGGAGAGTGTTAAGGAACTGCTAGTTTTGGGGGACTATCCTGCTGGAGGAAGTTTTCATGGTGACTTTTCTGATGACCTTGAGTGTTCTTTTTGGAGTAGCTGGGAACCTCATTGTTGATGAGAATGGCCGTGCTTCACTTTGGGAAATCTCTGGTCCTCATCTTGAGCATCGCTTCCTAGCTCCAGAGGGAAAGATCATGCACAGCTCAGCCTTCTGGAGAAGCTTGTATTGGCTTTCCTGATGGGAACTTTGCTACTCTCATCAGAGGAGCTCAGGACCTCACCATTGATGAGAACTGCCATGGTACCTTTTGGGTGATTTATGCTTCTTATCTTCAGTATTGGTTCCTGGCTATTGTGTAGATCTATGAGCCTGCTGGCACAGATTCTTCTTCCCATTGGCATAGACTTCCTAGCTTCCACCACTGACCATTGTAGCTTCCCAGTGAAGGTACAATGAAGATTCCTGAAGCAGGCCTGCAGGAAGCATTGTTGTGGGCTCTAGGCCTCCAGTTGGACTTGTGGGAGACACTATTTTGAACTCTAGGATTTCATTTGAACTCATGCAGCATATTAGGATCCTGGCCCTTAGATGTCTTTGATCTTTAGTGTGTGGACAAATTTCTTGCACCTTTTGTGTATTACTCTTTGGGTGATTCACTCTTATGAAATATGTTCCCCATATTGTATTGTTCTCCTTGCAAAACCCTAAACTATTATAGATGAGATTTGAACTTGTTATTTTTTTTCTTCCTGGGATAAAGGGACTTAAGTTGGGCACACTGAGATTTTGGCCTTTGGCAGAAATATTTTTCCAGATTTCTTTTTCTTTTCATTACTTTTAATAAGAAATAACAATGTAATAGTTTCGAAACATGTTAGTAGTACATTCCTAATAATTGCTATAATGCATATTGTTGTTCTTAGCAGTTATTTAGAGCACAGGATGCAGACATGATAATTTTTCTAATCATTATTGATACAAAAATTTCTTCTCATTGAGGAGAAAGTAGTTGTATAAATAGTCCAATATTCCATAATCATAGAGGGTTATTGGCAGAACTGGCAATGTTGGAAGCTGTTGATTTAAGCCTTTTACAGCTTAACATACTAATCTAGCTTTACTTTTCATGCTTCATGGTTCAACATTTCTGGGTAGCTAAAGGAAAGTTAAAGCAAGACCCGTGTAACAGAACATATAACTTTTGTATTTCCCAAGGTCAGGCAAATCCCTTCATGATTTACCTTGAAACCATGTACAGTACTTTATAGATCTCTTGTCTGTGTCGACCATCTGGGTTAGTCACAGCTGTTGCTTGGCCATTGCTTGCTCTCTGTGATGACTCTTCTTAGGCACATTATACACACATTATACATACATACATATATATATATATATATATATATATATAAATACATTGTACATCATCAACCTCTTTATTCTGTGGCCCCCAAATCTCCTTGACTAGAAAATTTGGGACACCATTGAGTTATAGGATGTTATAGCACAAATTTTCTTATGCTCTGAGTTCTCACTGACCTTGAAGGGCTAGGGCCAAAATATTGGTTATCCTTGTAGCCCTTCTTTTTCTCTAATTTCTGGTCTGCAAACTTATGTTCTTAACCCTCCAGAGGAGAAGCTTAGTGATACTATTACACTATAACATAGGTGCTTGAGCTTAACATCACTTTTTCTGAATATTAAATGTCTTAGACTTAACTTGTAGTCAGTATTTTGCATTAAATCATTGATGTTCTAATAAATCCCTATAGAATGTGTTAAAAGCAGTTACACATTTTTACACAGAAATTTAGAAATCTAAGCATATACAAAACTGTAGCCGGTCAATCCTATGGTATTTTCCCTGTCTCTTACTCTTCCACATTTCATATTTATTTTGTTCTTTGTGTACACCTCAATGGTCTTCAGATATGGCCCCAGCTTTCTACATTTCTGACCCTGCAGGGGAGAAGCTGAAATCCTTTTGCTGCAGCATGGAGTGTGGTATGTGCAGTCACAGAAAGAACCCGTTGGACATGGGGGACAGATGTATCACAAGAGACAGCAGCTATTCACCCTTTCCTCTCACTGTAAGTAAGCACTGCACCCCTTTAGCTCAATTTATGCAAAGTCTGCTCTCAGGAACCTGGAGTCATGCACTGTTTTTACCCTGAGGACTTCCACTGCATAGCCATGACTGCCCTTAGGTAATTTGTTTTCTACTCTGCAGCACAGCCTGATCACTCAGAGAAGGGTGAAACAAAGCTCCTCCCTGCTGGCATTTAAGGGAACTGCACCAAGGGCTAGAGGAGAGAAGAGAACATCAAGCCATCAATCAGCTTCTGATACTGATTGGGTTCCTCAGGCCCAATTGCATAGTGCTGTTTCTGTATCACTCTTAGGTCACAGAACAAAGATTAATGCAGGAGTTGGCTGCACCCAGGCAGACTTGCACCTCTGCTCACATCTTCTCAGGGGGACCTCACTGCCATTTCTTCCTTAGGATTCATCATTTTCCTCTCAGGAAGTCTTCCAGGAGCAAGGGACTTCATTCAGTTTCTTCACCACTTTAGACTGCTTAGCTCTCTCTTATTTCATGTTCAGAAAAATATCCACTGCAAATACCCTTTGTAGCTACATTTTTAGTCTGAAATTTAATGTTTTGTGTTGATGACCAATACAAATATAATTTCAGTGACCACCATCATATTTTCTAACTTTTCTTGCAGTACAGGAATTAATCTTTAAAAAGTTCCATTAAACATGGCTATGATGCATCATATGGTAAAGAAAAGAAGAGTGACAGAAAAATTAATGTCTCTATTCTACATTACATTTATTTGAATCTATGTAGTCTGGCAAAATTATATTTAAGTTATTTTTTAATAGATTAATATAGATAGATCTTAGGAAAGAGAAAAATAAGATTTTCTTTTAAATTGTAATTAAGAATACAAGAATATTATGTCTATTTTAAATGCTTCCTAATTCCTGACCTTTCTGTGGTAGAATTTAGAGCAAAAAAGGGAATTAGAGAATAAGGTAGTTAATGATAAATTTCATCAAAATATAGGAATTAAATAATACATAAAGTTTCCTACAGAGTGCTACTATTTGGCTTCTGCATGGATAACACTCAGTAGTAGATTCTTAGCTCTACTTCTGCAAAAAAGAACTGTTCTGTAATTGTCACTATGTTTAGAATAAAATACTTCAATTTATTAAGAATAAAAGCTGTCTGCCTTTTATGAGATAGGCCAGGTTCAAGAGTTTTTTATTGCAAAGAATATCTTTTTCAGTTTGTTTTTTCCTTTCCTGTAAATAAAAGAGCAAGCAATATCTTATAATAACTCACACAATGACGTCTTTTCTTGTTAGAACATGTCACCAGGCACTTCATGATTAGCTGTTCTCAGATAATAGCTGGGGCAGATTGACCAAAAGAGAGCAATTTCTTTAATCAGGACAACATGATTCCATCACGAACCTTAGATAGAGCTATGGATATCAGAGGTTTTCTTTTTTATCTATTAAAAGTGCTGTATCTTTAGTTGAATCGAAGACAGGACCTTTTGTGGGTCTCAATACAAGTTTGTAAAAGATCATAATAATGCCTTCAGAATCAAATTCTTCAGCTATTTTACACAGAAACATTTTCAAGTAACTGCGCTGTATCTGGAGTACAGGGACCTTGTAAAGACTACCTAGTGATCTGTGAGTTATAGTAAAGGAAAATTTGAATTCTCTGCTTACTATACCCAATGGGGCTATCATGTCTCAATTCATTTGTTAGTATCAAGCACCAGCAACTTCACCTTTTAAAGGAAGTTCTGCAGCATATTCTCTAATTTTTTATGGTCTTATTTTCTTTGGACAACTTACCTCGAGCCCAAGAGATGCCCTCATTCTGGCTGGTAGGTCATAAATATTTGATGATTATGAAAATAAATTGAATTCTTTGTGAGCAGTAATACAAGTAGAATGGAAATAGAGCAGCATCTCAGTACTTGTGATTTTGGAAGCAGAACAAATGTGATAAGGTCCCAAGTGCTATAAATTTTGCTTTAATTGGGTTAAAGAGAAATAGCCATCATCTAAAATATTTGAACTCAGCAGAAACAAAATATCTCTGGTTGAAAATATCTATGATATATGCTCCTGTCATATCAGATTAGGTACCACATAAGCAATTTGAATACATTATATGTAACATTTATATTTTTAAAAGACTTTATTAGCATAAATATATATAATGTATATGAATATAATTAGTGTATGCATCTGGAAAAATATAAGCCTTAGGCAGATAAAACAAGAGGACAGGTTTTCATTTTGTTTTAAGCAAGTCAATCTAAAATAATTATGTGTTACTATGTTTTTTCATGACCATTAAAGAAAGGATGCAGTAGCAAAACAGATATATTTCTTTCCTACTGCTTTGCACAGAGGATAAATTGACAACCTTTGTGAATATTGGAGGTATTAAGAACAGTTTACCTTTTGAGCACGAGAAACATTTTACTGAATACTTAATTATATCTAATAGTAATCCTCTAGGTATTTTCATTGCTGATGAGTATTATAATCATGATGATGATCAGCATCACCCCCATCCTGCAGATGAAGAAATGGAGGTCTGGAACATTTTCAAATTTATGTAAAGGCAAATAGCAAGAAATAAATAGGCTAATATCTTAAAAAAAAAAAACCCAAACCAAACAAAAAACCTAAACCCATAGCTCAAGTAAAATGTAGGTGGTCTGTTTTTATACTCATATCAAATTATGCATTATTGATATTTTCTGTGATGCCTTAGAAACCATTTTTTATATTTTTGGGGGGAAGGGTCTGTAGGGTGTTCATGTTCTTATTACTGTATCTGAATCATAGTGATCCATCTGTTTACAGCCTCCCAAGGGCTGGGATTACAGACACATGGCACCACGCCCAGTCTCAATTACTATCTCAGCATGTACTGTGGACAGGGCCTATACAGCAGGCCTGGGGATCAAATCCCCAGCTCCTGTGCCTGCTAGCAGGAGCTTTAATCAGTCGAGCTATTTGACCTTAGAAAAGCATTTGAAATGGATTGTAGTCTTATTTATTTTCAAATTTAGTAAATAAGAATAATACTTCCCTATGTTCAGATAAAACACATTGGTTTCTCATTCATTATTATCTATAATTTCTCTTTCTACTGACATTATCCTAACCAAGAATATGTTTCATGGAGTAATTACTGGATTGTTTATTCTACACAGCAGTTGATATTCAGCCACAAATGAATGTTACTTCCCTTCTTCTTCAAGGGTCTTTAACATCTATTCCTCTCTCTGTTTTCAAAATATTAAAAGGGAGTGACAATTATAATGATGAATCTCGTTATATAAAGTGTAACCAATTGTAAGGAAGTCAAGAACCATAATGAAATAATAGAAAGTTGAACAAAAAGTGGACTCCGTTGAACAATGTGCAATAATTATTCTTTCATTCAGAGAATTAGTTACTTGGTTGCAGTAGAAGGTAACTATTCTATGACCTTTAGGGACATTTTATTTGTCACAAAGTGAGAACACTTGAAATTCTCTTTGAATAATAGTGTGTTCTGGGTTAGTGAAAATGGATAAGCTGGGGAGATAGCTTCATGGCACAAGTGCCTGCCTGGCAAGTGCAAGGTTGTGAGTTCGAACCCCAGTCCTACAAAAGAAAGAAAGAAAGAAAGAAAGAAAGAAAGAAAGAAAGAAAGAAAGAAAGAAAGAAAGAAAATGGGTAAGTTTCTAGAGAAAAGATTACTGTCTCCTTCAAAAGACTTAAGATGTCCATAGAACTCTCAGGAGGAAACTACTTGGATCCCTACTGCTGGACAAAGAAACAGCTGCCTTGATGTAATGGCTATTATTTTTGTATTACTGAATTTCTGAAAGTCACACTGATGTATGTCTAGAGGATCCATTGCAAAGATTCTCATGAAATCTTATTCAAATTAAAATTTAAAAACATTCAAATATGTTTGGCATGGTAGTTCATGCCTAAAATCTCAAGCACATAGTATACTGAGGTAGGAGTGTTGAAAGTTCCATTCCAGGTTATGTAGCTTGGTGAGACCCTACCAAAGGCTTTGCCGCAGGGCAGGGCAGGGCAGGGCAGGGAGGGGCGGGGCGGGGCGGGGCGGGGCAGGGCAGGGCAGGGCAGGGCAAACGCTAATGCTAACGCTGGCATCTAGGTATGCTAATTTCTTAGTTTCAACTTGTCATGAAGATCCAAGTTCTTTCAGGCTCTTTATCTGGAAGTGCCAGTTTTACATAAAGCCTACTTTTCTCTATGAATGTAAGATGAATGATGACTTCTATAGGTGTATTTTGACTTGATCAGTGAGTGTACATGTGAGTAATATTTTGATGGAGGGAAAGACAGACAGAAAGACAGACAGGGATGGGAGGATTCTTACATGAATAATTAAATTAAATTTGAATTATTTAGCAAATTGGGTTTTGTAGTCAGGAAAAAAGGGTGCTCAGTGTTCAATATCTGACACAGACAAACAATATAAAAATTTTGAAAAAAAATTCATGTAACTCTTTAATGATAACTTTTACATCTAACAATGGTATTACCCTGGATTAATGTTACTTTGGGCAAAACTCAAGGTTATGTTGAAAACATTCAAATGTTCTCTGATGCTTCAGTTTTAGAGCTTAGTTATGGCCACTTAAAACATAGGTTATAGTATCTTAATTACATAAATGCAAACCAGATATTTTAAATGGAAAGTAATTTCACAAATTGGAGAGCTTTGGTTACATTCACTTCCAATGGCAAGAACTGCTGTTTTGCTGTGCACCAGATGCACTGCTTTGCAGCTGCCCTGGTAGTCAGGTGCAGCCTATGACCAAGGCTGTTTATGGGGATGTGACTAGAAGTGATACATGCTCATTTCAGGTCATGCTTCCAATGGAAAAATGCAGAGCTTTATCACTGGAAGAAGCAACAAGAAAAGACCTTGGATGCCCATTGATTTTGAAAGAGAAGTCAGACTCAGTAGTTAGCCTATATTGTACAATACATTTTAGATTATGCTGAACGTACATCAAATATCGTAGTTAATGCCATTTTAGTTTTTGCTGTATTTATACCCTCACGGAGTGGATAACTAATATCAATAAAGTATACAGAAATAGGGTGTGGTTCCAACAAATTTTAAATTGGATCACACTCTTCATTATGTTAAAATATAAAATATGTTGCTGTGGTTGACTATTCTTTTAGGAAGAAAGTAGCACCGTATAAAACATCCAAAACTTACTTGTATAGTGTAGGGTTTCTTCCTGCAAACAACAGATTTACCTATTTGAAAGAATTTACTCATGTTGAGTAATTACGTACTGTATCCATCTCCACTGTTTACTGTCTCAAAGCATTTTAACAAGCTATTGTGCTTGCAGAATTAATTGGATCTGAAACGGGTATAATAAAAACAAAAAGCTATAAGGATACACTAAAATAGAATACTAAAACAATGGTGCCCAAGGTTTCCAAAGTTGTATTTGACTAGTCGAATTTTCCTTAATAACTAGATGCATCAGAATACATTGTTCATTATAGTATTAAAGGAATATAATGAAATGAAAATTGGGGCACCATTATTTTAAATTTAAAATCTTCCTCATAATGAATATCGCTGAAACATAAAAGACAAATGATAGAGAAATTAAAAGCAATTATCAAAGGAATTCTCTGCAGAATTTTCTGATTTAAATTAAAGCCTATGATTAAAAATCTCCTGCCTCTTTGTCCTTCTCTGCTCTCCCGACAATTCACTGCTGCCTCAGAACCTGGTAACTTAATTTCTCTTTCTCAAAGACAGCTGTGATATGTTTGATCTGTGACAAAAATGAACATATCAGCTTCACATCTTTCTGGTTCCTGTTTCTGAAAACTCTAATGCTTAACTTTTAAAAGATCAGAGATGAAAATACTATTGGAAAGTGGCCATCTAAAGTGGAATTCTATTTCACATATATAACACTATCAATTCTGTGAATAAAAAGAGGTCATTTGAGACTTTTTATGACAGGTTTGAAATGTAGCATAGTGTGTTTAGTGGCCAAGCCTGGATTATAACTATTTATGTTCCATAAGTGCTAAAAAGATACAGCGTATCATCTGCAGATTTGATGCATTTCCATCCAACCAGATGCAATTTTTGACTATCTGCTCAGACAATTTTCTAGTTGTTGGAGTTGTAGCAGGAAACAAATTGACTTTTTCTTATTATGTTTACATTCAAATGACTGAAGTCCATACATCATAAAACCTAAATGAAGCAATTCAACTTAATTTTACTTTTTTGATAAATCGTCTTGGGCTTCCTTGGGAAATAGAAAGTTATTTTAATTTGTATTCTTCTTTTGCTACTGTATTTTCCATGTATTTAAATTTCATGTTATCACTGATACACTATATTGTCTTAGTTACTGTTTTTCATTCCTGAGACAAAATATCTAAGATCTAAAGTTCTTATTTATTTAGTACAACTTCAGGGCATAGTTGTATGGCTTCAACACAGGGCAATGTGTCAGAGGGGCAGAAGGTAGGACAGCAGCAGCAAAGGAGAACAATAATTAGCAATCGAGCATGAAGTGGTCAGCAACAGGAAGCGACCCTTTTTCTTTCTGTTATGGCTGATACAGATTACTCACCTTTAGGGTCGGTAGCACTTACAGTCATTGTGGGTAGCCTTAATCCTAGAATTACAACATGAATCAGTGCCAGTGTCACATCCTTGGTCTCCGGTTATATACCCTTGATCCAGCCAACCCCCGAAAAATATATTCACTCATGACCTCATGGGGCTTCGTGGAGACATCTTTATATAATCCATAGTATTCTGTCCTGGTCACCTAAAGATTCATGCACATCCCTTTATGCAAAAGACACTTAGTTCATCTCTAAGAATTGTCAAAGTTCCAAGTTTTGGCACTGTAAAAAGTCTGAGTCCCAGGTCTCTTCTGAGATTAAAACAAACTAGATCACGGACCCCCGTAGACATGAAAAGGCAGACTAATAATTACACATACAATGGCACAAGATAACTATTAGAATTCACAAAGAGGCATGCAAAGAAATGGGACCAAATCAGGATCCAAAACCCAGCAGGGCAAGTGCTAAGTCTTGTAATTCCATGTTCAGTGTATGAGGCAAACTATGTCAAGACCTGAATTTTGAAAGGACTGAGGAGGCTACACCACAACTGTGCTGCTGGTGGTTGTAGCTACCACATCTTCTCACTTAGGCAGGCTCTCCTCACAGTTTTCCTCATTCCTCACATATTTCCTCATGATAATCATTCCTAGCTTATTCAAACTTTGGGATCTGCATTGCACCTTTAGCTCCATACAGCTCCACACACTACCTCCTCAGGGGAACACTGCCCGGCCTCCTGGGCCTTCTATTGAAATCTTGATGGAAGCCTTCCTGATCCCAGAACTGTTGCACAGTGCATGCACCATGGAATCAAACTGACTTGATTATGATATATGATCTTATAGGTAGTCAGACATGTATAGTGGCACTATAGAACTGTGGAGAGACAGTCAGGAGAGAAGGGAAATAACTGTGGCCTGTACAGTAAGATAATCAACTGCAACCAACATGGAAGTAAAACTAGTTACTTTCCCACTAGGAACAGCTATGCAGTGGATCTAATCTACCCTGATAAGGTAACTCTGTTTAATTAACATATGTTTAAAACTTCATGCATATTCTTTGCATCTCATTCATCTAACTAAAAATCAGCAACAAGTTTAAATAGCTCAGTGGACCAGAGCAAGAAAGGATTATAATGAAAGGAAACTAGACAGGTCATAGATATTATGGGAAAGGAGTATGCCTACTTAACACCACAACAGAAAAATTTCTTTGAGGAGTCTGGATCACTCATTGCTTTGTGATGACCTCACTTGTCCGTGAGTTGCATTAAACTTTGCCTTTATCCAATGAACACTTTGTGTAAGGTGTCTCATTGCTTGAATGCAGCTTCTAGGTGAACTCTTTTCACTGGACTACCAAGAACTGTGATGGCGAGGGTTTTGCTGCTGATGCATTTCATTATGTTTGCTAATATTTTGTTCAAGATTCTTATGTCTATGTTCATCAAGGTTGTTGGTCTGCAGCTTTGTTTTGTTATGTTATTTTAGTTAGATTTGTGTCTGGTTTTGTAATAGTAATAGTGTGATACTTGCTTCTAGAAATGGCTTTGGAAGCACAGCATCCCTTTCAGTTTCAGTGAAGGGTTTGAAGAATATTGACAATATAATGTCCTTAAAATTTCTGTAGAATTCAGCAGTAAAACTATTAGGTCCCAAAACTTTTTTAAAATTGGGGATATTTTATTGCTATCTCAATTTCTTCCCTTTATATTGCTTTGTTCAGTATTTTTATGTCTTCTTGGTTTACCTTTGGTAATTTTTGTGACTCAGGGAACTGGTTGATTTTTAAAAAGATTTTCCTGTTGGCTGGACTAGAGTAGTTTTCATAGTGGTTAATGATCATTATCTGGTTTTCAGTGCTGTCTGTTGTGATTTTGCCTTTTCATTTTGATTGCCTTCACGTGAGTCTTTTCTCTACCTTGACAAGTTTGGCTAAGGGTTTATGTATTTTGTTCATTCTTGCAAAAAACTAGCTCTTCAATTTGTTGATTCTTAGCACTTTTTTTTGTCTCAATTTCATTGATTTTTGTTTTAACCCTTATAATTTCCCTGCTTAATTTTGGTTTTGATGTGGGCGATTGTTTTGTTTTGTGTTTAAGTAACTTGAGGTGCTTTGCTGGGTTGCTTGTTAGGCCTTGGGCTCTTTCACTGAAGTGAGTACTGCCAACAGCTAACTTTCCTTTCTAGACAACTTGCACAATTTCTAACAGGTGACCAAGTGCTGTGTAGGCATTGTTTTAACTTCTAGAAATTATTTAATTTCTTTCTTGATTTCTTCAGGTACCTTCTGGGTTCCTAGGAATCTGTCAATTAATTTCCAAGTGTTTCTATGTTTTCTATGGTTGATCATTTGTTTCCCCGCACAGTGGTCTGACAGTAAACATGGATGATTTCCATTCTTTTATACTTATTTAAGCAGTTTGCATAATAGTATATGATCACTTGTTTTTCTAATTCTGTGTGCTGGAGAGAAAAATATATACTCTGTTACAGGAGGCTGAGATACTCAGGAGATATTTAATAATTGCTGTTCGACGGGAAATATTTTACTACAAGTTCCTGTGGCCTTTAAAGTTTGTGATGTGTGGTTTGCTATAATTCTAATAGATTTACATCTATATAGGACTATTTGTTTTTCTCTCACTGCTTTTAAATACTTTTTTGACATGCAGCATGTTAATTATGATGTATCTCACTGTATTAGCATGATCCCCGAATCCTAGAAATTAATTTCTACCCTGATGTCATCTAGTGTACACTGAGTATAGAGTTTTCTTTAGTGTTGCATTGTTTGTGAAATTTCTGTGGATTCTTTTGCAGTTGATTTCCTGTTTTAGCATGCTATGATTTAACAGGATAAATGGAATGAAATTTATTGTTTTTTTATCTATCTAAGTAAGCACTGTAAAAGGTGTATGGCCTACTTTTGAGAAAGTCTCATGTATCTTGAGAAGAATGTGTATTCTACTAGAGCAGGATAGACCACTCAGTAGAGATCTTCCTGTCTCAACCTCCTCAGTGCTGGGATTACAAGTGTGAGCCACTGTGTCCCATTTCTGTGGCTGCCATGGTGTGCCAGGGTTTCCTGGGCAAGCATGGCATATGGTATCAGGGATCGACCAGGGGCCTTGCTGTTGCTAGGCAGACACTTAGAACATTGAGGTATCTTACCAGCTCAAAACCTTCTTTTTTTTT